>VYZP01007423.1:56879-202586 GCA_013400635.1 Hypocryptadius cinnamomeus | reverse complement strand
AAACCAAAAAACATGGCTTATTTCCATGGTATGACAGACTGTCCAAGAATTGAACAATTGAACCTGACTTCAGACAATCTAAGAGAAGTTCTGGAGGAAACAACATGCTACATTATGTTGTGGCTCTTAATTTTTACCCTCTCTCCATAATTATTTTTTTAAGAAAGTCAGAAAGCTGGGCTCCCAGTATGACTGAATTTTGACTGAATAAACTCCCAACATTACTGAATTTTGAAACTATGCAACAACTGTCAAAGCAGGGGAGACCAAATCTAACCTCTGACATTTATGAGATTCAGTCTTCCTTTCCCCAGTAACTGTGGCAGCATTATCCACTCCAGAGCTATGAATACATCTCTGCACAGGCTCTTCAGACACAGCTGTAATTCTCCCAAGCCCAATGACCAGGATACAGCATCTCCTGAAAAAATAAAAAAAAATTCTTAGCTGCGGTGCAGCATTGACTTCTTAGACTTACATGTTGAATGAGCAGTATTTGGGGATAATTCCTTCATCCCTGGACTGTGGTCCCCAGGCAGATGAACAGCAGCTGGTTTGGGATGTGCAGATATTAGAGAAAGGAGGAGGGAAGCAGTGCCATACCCCACTGTATCTGCAGTGGCACTGACAGAGTGGAATCTCTTGTTCTCTGTGACCAAGTTTCTCAGCCTACTGGTGAAGGAAACACATCCTTGTGATCTTACAGGAACCCTACTGGTTCCATCAACACTGAGGACAAGGCACTGAAGTTAGCACTTGTAAAACTGCCAGGAAGAAAAGGATTTGGGGCTTTAGGAAGGCAAGTTTTCATCAGTTAATGAGTTACTGCTTATCAGTCAAGCTGTCACAATCAAACGTATTTATGCTCTCAAGTCACCTCCCATCACTCTTGGATGTTAAAATGCATTTATTCAGCACAGTATCTCTCCAGCCTGGTCCTGTTCACACAATGGTTTAAGCTATTGGGTTTAATATTTCGTTTGGAGCTGACCAGAGCTGATGAGCAGTGAAGTATTAAAAAGCAGCACTTTGGTGGTAATCTGCTTGTTTGCCTCATTGCAAAGACAGCTGAGAGACACCTTGGTTAGGGTTGAAGGGATGAGAGGCAGCTCCCTGAAGAGCTTTTGGCTCATAATGTTGCCATTTTCATTTTTGCCAAGGACAAAGCAAACATTTGTGATGGAAGGCTGGGATCCTCTCAATGTAATGCTCCCTAGGTGTGGAAAGGAATCTCTGTGCCAACAGCTGAAGAGCATTTGCTAATGTCTTGTGCTTCTGGACAACACATCTGGCTGCTGATGGGGCCAACATATTTCTCCATCCAACCTGGCCTTCTCCAATATTTATAAGCTAGTGTTCTATGTAATGCTTGTAGCATACAGAGAGGCTGAACTAAATAGCACTGTGGAGGAGTCTCTATTTTCACAGCCTTTTGGAACTGACTGCATCAGTGCTGTGAAAATCCTTTGGCATCATAAACCTTTTATTACCACAGTTCCCACTTGAGTAGTATCATACAGTGAGACATTTAATTATGCAAAAAAATCCCACCAAAAAGCCAAACAAAAACACCCACCATAAAAAAAGAATTTTATAACTGTCAAGCAACATCCATAGATGGAACAAAGTTTTAGGACTCGCAATAAAAAGTCTTTTGAGTTGACTGTCTTTCTGTTTTTACGAACAGTACCTTCCAGGCATGGCACTTGGCAGCTGTATCTCCTTCTTATCTGTGGCAAAATTAATGGATGGCAAGACCTTTATTAGTTCCAAGGCACTTCTGACAAAATGGAGAAGTTCTACATAAGCCACTGAGAAGCCCAGGTCTGTTTTCTTCAGTGTCAGACAGATAAGACACCTATTTAATACAGTGTGCAGTGAAAAAGTGTAAATATTTATTTTTTCAGAACTCAACAATAATGTGATATTTAATGAAAACAAAAGAAGAAAGAAATGGGTGCTTTCTCAGCCAATGGAAATCACAACATTCCCAATCTTGTATTTTTGATTCAAACTCAGCTATTCTTTGAGCTCCTACTAGAAGGTATGCAAACACCCAAGTGACAGCACTTACAGCAGTCAGTTTCATTTTGCTGAGCAGCTGGCAGCTCTTTCCTTCAGCCATCCAGCCCCTGGCCACACACATCCCCCAGAGCCACTGGAGTCACTCTGAGGCACCCAGCAGCTCGTGGCAGGGAGGCTTTGGAGCAGCTGTCCCTGGCTGTCCTGGGGCACCCCTGCAGGAACAGCTGCAAACAGCTGGAGAGGGAACTCCACCACTGGATCCCATCCCAGGAGAGCTGCTCTGCCTGACTGCTGTGCCTTGCCACCAGGAACCTGTCAGTGGAAGGTGCTGTCACTAATCCAGCTGATCCACACCTCTGCTGGATGGGCTGACTAACAAAAAGGGGACAGAGCAGTGTCTTTAGGGCCCTGCTTCAGTGACCACCTGCTTGTCACATGAGTGCAGAGACACAGGACTGTAAGCCTGTGCAGGGAGCTCTGCTGGGCTGGCTTCCCTGAAAACAGGTTATTCCTCCTCAGGGGTCTCTGTGTGGGTAGGCAGGAAAATCAGCAATACAAATGTGAAAAAATCCACTTCCCATACAGCTATCCTGTAGGAAAACCACTCTCCTGCTTCCAAGCCTCTCCTGGACACAGACCTGTCCTTCAGAAACTCTGGGGCTCACTTTCCTCCTTTCCTGCTCACCAGAAAGTCCTTTCCCTCCTCCTTGGCAATGCTGGCAGTGCATGGGGACCCTCTGTCACCATAACAACTGGGCTATTTGTCTTATAATTCAAACTGCTCTCTCTAACTTCAAGGGCCTCTTCCTACACACCATCCAGAGCTCATCAATCCTTCCCTGAGCAATTCTACATTCTTTATTGGACTAGTAACTCCCACACTCACTCCTTCTAAAGCTGCCTCTGCCATTTTATTTCCAAAGCCTGATGAACCATTTACTCACCCATTTGGAAAGAGAATTGAATTGGATACAGGAAAGCCTCAGTCTTTTCAAAGCCCAGCTCACCCTGTGATTAACCCTGTCCTCTTGGGTTTGCCTGGGGGAGCAGTGCCCCAAGGAATCCAGAAAATAACCCCATAGAGAGCAAACCTCTCACACAGTAAATCCCCTTGTAACAGCAGATTCCTTTGGAATCTAGGTGACATGACAAGCATTAAAACACTAAAGACTCTTAGAAAGCAGCATGTCTCTTCAAAATGACAAGTGCTACCCCAAAATCTTATTTAGCTGCTATCTTTTTGACACAGAACTAACAGAATCCATTTCTGTGCTTCACCCTCTCTAATGGCAGGGTTCCTACTCAACTGCCTCAAGCTGAATAACTGACTTTACTAACCTCCCCACAGCTCATTTAGAGATTGAATATTTTTCATCAGATTTTCTTTCATTCTATGTCGAGAATTCAGCCTGCACTGTCAGCTGCAACCCATACATATACTGCAAGTCAATATAAATATTTTCTACTAATTTGGAAATTAGGTTAAAACGTGATTACCCTCTAAATAGCACTGTTACATGAGAGAGAAGCATACAGTATAAATTAGTGCTCGAAATGGGGTTTGCAACACACATAATCACAACTTGGCATTTCACCAAACTCATTTGTGAGCTGTTATCACGGCGTGGGGAACCCAGCTTCCTGGTAGCTGTTCTGTGGGAATGTAATTTTCTGGAGAAGCAGCCCCAGTGATGAATTACAGCCCTGCTCTGCTGTGCTTTGCCCGAGCAGCCACGGCACGTCACTGTTGTTCCACACAAGAGAGCCCAAAGAGCCTGGGAGCAGGCAGCAGGACTTGGAGAGTCTGTTTGCCTTTTCAGTCAAGGGAAGAAAACGTGCTGCAAGCCAAGGGATGGAGCCAAGGGGGAGGTTTTTGTCCCCCAGACCAGAGGCTGGGGACATGTTGCTCTTTCCCTTTTTCCTTTGCCTGTGCAGAAAAACCCCATCCATCTTTTTCCCTTAAAGGTATAAAAAGAGAGTGGTCATTAGCCAGGGATCACAGATCCTGTGGGAATGCCAGCTCTCCGTGAGAAATGTGGCAGGGCACTGAAGCTCTTGATGGCCAGATCCTTCAGCACTGACACCATGCCCTGCTCATGGTGCTACCTTGGGGGCTGAGGCCAAAGGCACGAGGTGCTCAGATGTAACTGCAAGAGCAACATCATGTTCTTCTCAGATTTTGAGCATTTATTCTTTTCAGGAAAAGGGGAGATTTTGGAGTGTTATGTTGTAATTTTAGAAATGAAAACATTGTAAGTTTGGCGTAACTGTAGAGCCAGAAGGTTGAAAGGTGTTTTTCTAGAAACACGACACTCCATCAGCTATGTCAGGTCACAAAAGCTGTGTAGCACAGAGCACCCCCTTCCAGTACCTGCCACTAAAAGTACAGACACATTTCCACTTCTTCACAACTTTTTCACAAGTTTTCAGCAATTCCCACATTGTCTGAAAATTATTTATCAAGTACAGACCTTCTGTGGCACTCAGCACTTTAAAGACAACAGTTCCCCATCCATGGCTCTTCCTACTGTGCTTCCAACCCACCAGTGCCTGCTGCTCTGACCAGATCCTCCTGCTGCAGCCTGGCTGGGTGCTGCTGGCAGGGCAGTTCATCATGTGGCTGGCAGTCCATGGGCCTGGGGTCACGAGGAGGAAGCCACACTTCATCTGCAGGTGACACCGAGGAGCTGTGTGTACATTCTCAAGCCAGGTTTACTCATCTACCTGCTGTTCCATCCCCCCAGCTGAGGGACACATTCCCGTGTGGAGCAGCCGTGTTCCTGCCAGGTTTGTGTGGTGCATGATGACTCCCTGGCCACTGTGCTTTTCCTGATATTGCTGCCCTGATTTGTGGTGATTACAGTTGTTTCACAGATGCTTTCCCGCATCTCCAGTCTGCAGAAGAGATAAAATCTGAGAAAAGCATTCTGCTCTCCTTCCCTAGGGCCCCACTAAAGGCAGTAGGACTCAGATGCTAACTTTGTAATGTTGAGCTCTGGCAATTCCCATCCTGGGAATGCCTGCACTGACACAAAAATACCTGCACCTCTCTGCCTGTATGAAGAAGCTGAGCCTCTGCATACTCAACCTGTAGATGCTGTGTCACAGAAATGAAGAAAATTCCCAAAAGAAAATACCCTGCAACCTCCAGCCATAATCTTAATCCTTTGAGAGGCCTAAAATCAGGCCAGAATTCCTCATGCAGCACAAGAACAGGGAGTTTTGTTTCTTAGGTTACGAAAGCAATGTTTATTTCATAAGCCCAGATCCACAAACATGAGAGGAGATCATACTGCCAGAGGGAAGGAAACCCTTTCCTGAAGCAAATGGCTGGGCTGTAACACTGCATCCTACTGAGACAGGGATGATCTGTAAAGGAGAAAGCACACACGGCTTGGCAATCAAAACGGCTGCCTCAAGATTGCCGAGCTGAGTGAAGGATTGAAAAGACAAGGATTGAAAAGAACCGAATCAAAGTCCAGAAATGAAGGCAGAGGATTGAAAATGTCCATCCTTCTCCAGGCATTGTGAGAAAACAGCTTTACCTTTGCCTGCATGTTTTGTTCTGCCGTGGTGTGCTCCTCCTGGGCTGCCCAGGGAGGTGTCCTGCCAGCTGTGCTGCCCTCAGCATCACCAGGGTGATCCCTGCTGCTGCACTGCCCCAGTGCTCCTGACCTGCTGCTGTTTTCTTCCCCACAAATAACAGATGAAAGAAATCTAACAAAACCCACGGGCCAGATTCTCCTCTCTTGGCAGAGCAAGTGGGGCCTTGGGGAGGCACAGATGCTGCATCATAAAGTCCTGATGCCCTCTGGCTCCTGAGCCTGACTCACTGCAGGCCCACCCTGGGCAAGGGAAGGGCTCTGCTTTGCCTTGTCCATTGGCTGAGCTGAGAATTAGCATTTAAACCAGGAACATATGATTTTATAGGACAAGAATCTTTGCAGAGGCTTTGCTGGTAAAGTTTTTAGCATCTCTGAGCAGCTTCAAGTTCTTTGTGTGGCTAACAACCTCCTGGATGGCTGGAGCCAGAGAAGCCAAGTCTGGTCTTTACCTGACACCATAAATTGTTGTTGTTTGTATAATTACAAGACTTATTTTTGTTTTGTTTGCTATAAAAGCCCAAATGGAAGCTTGAGGGTCTCTTTGCAGACCCAGTTTACCTAAAACTCTTCAGCATGCATGCTTGTAGGTCCAACTTTGTATTATTTAGAGGTTTGTATTATTTATTTTCTTGTTGTTTTATGTTTAATGTGTTTGCTGTCTTGATGGCTCTGTCAATATACAGTCTGTGCTGAAAAAGTTAAGTGTCAATATATATTTAAAAAGAAAAGGGGAGGGAGGTGTGCCAAAAATACCCATTCAGAGTTTGGAAATGGAAAGCAAATTGCAAGTTTGTCAATAGTATGGTTGGGAGCCTTTTAAGTAGTGAATAACTTGATGCTAGCTATTGTAAATATTGGTTTAAAGGTGCTATGAAATTGATGGTGCACAGTTAAACCTTCCTCCAAATACTGATGCTGCCTCACTTAGCATCAGATCCAAAGGCCACTGAAGGTAACAGGAGTCTTTACCAAGTCGTTCACAAGCACAGTGTAGCTTCAGCAAACTCACATAAGCCTTGGGTGGGAGCATTTTCTTACAGTTTTTATTAAATTAGGCAAAATATTCTCCAGAATGTGCCTTTTTATTTTTTATTTTTTTTTTGTTACGTAACAGCAGGAAAAAAAATATTTAGAGTGACACTCAGAGAAGGAGATCACTCTCTGCCTTAGCTTTTCCTGCTGTAAGGTTGGACCCTGATAACAATATTCATCTCCCAGTCCAAATCATTGCGTGGAGCTGAGGTCTGAATCTGAGCAGACCTGGGCTGAATGTCATTTTGAACAGCAATTGGGTGAAGTTTGCTGTGTCTGCAGAGTCCTTCACTGAATGCTGGATCTGATCAAAGTAAAACATTTGAGTTGTGATGCCAAAACTGTGAACCTGAAAAATGATTAATGGAACTTCTAGCCCGTCCTAGCTCCACTCTGCCAAATTTGAGGGAATTCTTTATCTCACTGTCCCTTTTCTCTACAAAATCTTATTTTATCTTCTCAGAGGCATGTAACTGTCCCAAAATCTGTACATTAGATTAAGTCCTAATTTAGAAGTAATTAATTATTATTGATGCCTAGATTCCACAAAAGGCTTTCACATCATCAGCACAGCCATATTTACCAAGTATTTAATGTATTGGGTGTATATGGAAGAGTCTGGCCAGCACTGTCCTAACACTGGCTTCTGGACTTTGTTTTTGTTTCTATGGAGATCCCTACATGGAAGAAAAGTTTTAATGTAGGGTGAGCACCTGAAAACCTGAGGAGTAAATGGGAATTTAGGCTCCACAAAGGTAAATCAGAGTTTTGGTGTTGTTGGCCTGAATGGAACTGGCATATGGATGTTTGGAGGTCCCTGAATGAAAATCCATTTCTCAGTCTTTGCAAAGTCAGGTGTTTAATTCAGCCCAACCCTTATCACACCACGATTCTTGCCTGGAGTGTGAGAATACCTGAACTCCACGTGGAGAAAGGAATTAATGAGGAAGAAAATCCAACAGGAGAGTTACTCATGCTCACCTGCTTTTGGTGTAGCTGTCTACTGCAGCACATCTGCATTTTTGCCCTTGCCTCCCCACTTTCCCCCATCCTTTTCCCAGGGAATAAAGTGAAAGAATTCTGCTGTGGGCAAGTCTGGAACCCGTCTGGCTCTTCACCCGTGGTTTCCATCAGAGAGAAAGCTGTGATTAAGGGTGACAGGGCCCTTAGGAGCCTGGGAGGTGAGATGGCAGCAGGAGAAGGAAATGACAGGTCTCTGGGATTACCTGCTCCCCTGGAACAGGTGCCAGAGGAGGAAATGCTGAGAGTTTCAGTGCTGCAGGCAGAGCTGAGAGGGGAGGATGTGTTTGCAAAAGGGCCTCTTCACTCAGTTATGGAGTGCATTTGTTGTGCTAAATGTCCTCAAATCCCCGTGGTAATGCAGCAGTCTGTAACAATAAATAGCAGGAGGTGTTGTCTCCTCTGGGACCGTAGCTATCATGCTTCCAACCAGGAGTCTCCTGCTCTGTGGTGAGCTGTGAAAGACCACACATCTACTGTAGGTTCTGGGGGGAAACACTGGAACATAGATAATTTAACCTGAAATCTTAGATTGCTTCCATTTACACAGTTTTGCATAAAAGCAGTAATAACACTTCCAAAATCCCCAGCAGCCTGCTCCTCCCAGCTATTCCATGTTTAGAAACACCTGATAAGTAACAATTGCTGGTGAGTTAGGACTGAAAAATATAATTATTTGTCTGTCTTTCCACTCTACTTCATGCCCCCTTGTTTGCAGGAACATTCTCATTTAAAATTTGCCCCCTGAGTAAAGACACAATTGAAAATCCCTCACTGTGCCATTTTTGGGATTGGTAGGAGTATGAGAAAGTGGATAAATCAGACAAGAAGTAAGGAATCTAGCAGATTATGTACATACATTATGTTTTAAAAATGAGTAGCAGCTCTCTCTCTTTGTTTTAAAATGTTCATGTGTATTTCTGGAAAAAAGGATAGCTGAACATCTCATAATAGGAAAGGGTTTTTTATAAGCCAAGACACTCAGCGTCTGTAAAGAATTTTACAAACATGAGCGTATCTATTCTTGATAACTTATCTGTAAGTAGCTATCATTATTTCTTTTCTTCAGATGGGGGAAGTGGCATCCAGAGAGACCAAGAAACTCAAATAAGCAGCATGTGTTAAGACAAAAAAAAGACTAGTAAATGATCTTGTTACCTCAGTTCACTGCCTGAAATTATTGGAATAATAACACACCCAAAAGTTCCAGGATCATGTTTCACACCAAAATACACAGAACAAGAACACCCCAAGGAAAATAGAAATAATTTAATTCAGAGGCTGTAAAGAACACTAAAGTTTTTTGAGCTGATCACAATTCTCAGACCAGGCTCAGCTGTAACAAAACATTTAGCAACTCTCCAAAAGCTAACATTCTTTCCACTGCAATACCCATGCCCAGTTACATGACAGTTTCCTCCCCATGTAAACTAATACTTCTCTCCTAGACCTAGGAACAGAATTCAGCAATGTAGATGCATTCCTGTTTTCCAAATAGGTGCTTAAGCCCAGAAAGGAGAACTTACTGCTTCCCATGGTTTTGAAGCAGTCTTTTAGAAAGGCAAAATCTGTTAGATTAATTCCTACATTACTGACCACTGAACTATTGCATATTTGAAAGGTCCATGAGAAGGCTGCCACCCAGTTACAAGCTGAATTTTGCAGTGAGTTTGGTGAAGGACAAAACTGCTCTTACAAGAAGATGGTAAAACCTTCTAAGGCCTGAAGAGAGCTCAGATTAAGCTATTTATCTGCATCCTTCTTCTCAATAAGAATGGTTTTGCTCCTGGAGTTCTGAGCTCTAGAACACCATCCCATGTACCTGTCCTAGGTAACAGTCACAAAATGTATTGATACCATATAATAATATCAATATCCCTGATATAATATGTGCAATACTTACAAATGTATAATTAGGATTTAGCAGCTCATCAAGGGAAAGGCCAAGGCTTACTTTGTATATTTTGCTTTTCCTTAATTAGAGAAGTGAAAAATTGTTTTCTTCTGGCTAGAGCTCTAGCATTACCCACTGTAATATTCATCTCAGACAGCCACATAAACCATAGCAGAACCTTCAAAAGGATGTCCTTTCCACTAACTGCCTCCAGGATGGCATTTCCCAAATCATGCCTTCACTTTTATGAGAGCACTTTTGTCTGTTGTTGTATGCAATCACTGAGCTTTTGCTTTTTCCTCATACTTGCTGTACTGCCTTGGTTTCACCTGGGCTCTGTTTCTACTTTCAGTTTGTGGATTAGCTCTTCATGTTCTTTCAAGTAATTTTGCTCTGCTGCTAGAAAACAAGCAGGTGATGCTTGNTCATCATTCCTTCCTGCCACGAGGGCACCCCAAAAATACAATATGGCCCTGCAGAAATGTTGGTGCTGCTCTAGCCCCAGCTAAGGCTGCTGGTCCCTGCTGCTTCCTGGAGAATGATGCTTCTGTTAGTCAAGGCCTTCCAAGTGCCAGCATTAATCTCTTCCCTTTCAGAGCTACTGACTAGCAGCCTTTGTTCCCTCTCTGGGCTCAGCACTGCTCTGTAACTTTCCAACATCTGCTTACATTTCTCCAGCCTGACACTGCTGTCTAACCCAGCTGCTTGGATTTCACTGAGCTGGAACTGAGCTGGCCACTGGCTTATTAACACAGCTGAAAATATGGCAGTGGGATGGCTGAGGGGCTTCTTCAGCAGTGCACGTGTGCTGGGGATCCTCAGAGCTCTTCCCAGGACCCTGTCTGTAGCTCAGGAAAGGCTTTGAGGAGCACTGTGCTTTCCTGGAAGATTCAGGGGAGCAGCAAGAAGAAGAAAGGGGCCACAGACTCTACCCAGAGGTTTTTTCCTGGCCACAGAGGCTGTCAGCTCTGTCTGAATCTTCTCAGGCTTCTGGAAACATCTCATTTACAAGGGGCGTGCTGGGAGGCTTCACAGAGGTATTAGCACAGTCAGTTCCATTACAAGAACATGACATCTGTCTTTCCCTCCCATGTCCTCCTTGTCTCTCTGCTGATCACTCAAACTCTGCAGAATCACTTTCTATTTTCAGCTTTTCCCATTATTTTTGCACACATCTTCCACCTCCTGTCCTGTTCTCATCCTGGCTGCTTTCACTTTCTGTGGCATCTTTCCCCACTCCCTTTCACTGTTACGCCTGTGTTTAATTGTTCTTATTCTTTCCTTATAAAATCACAGTTCTCCCTTTGCCTCACATTTGCTCTTCTTCACTTCTATTATAATTTATCAGCTTTTCAACTACACAGGTCTTAAAATTATTACAAAAGGGATTAAATTATATCCATATTATGATCCAACTCAGATGAAAACAAAATATGGGAATGTTTAAATGTAAATGGCTTAACAATTGCATTAAAAGAGACCAGTTGGATCTCAGAGCACTTTAATCAGTGCTACAGTTTGGAAGGAGTGACCATGCCAAAAGATCATGTGTGTGTCAGTACACATGCATGTGTGCAGATTCACACCCAGAAATAATCTCCATGCAGCTGACTGTTAAACTGATGAGTTTCAGACATTTTTCAGAGGTTTCTGGCACACTGAAATATCCACACAGGCAACTATTCCCATCTGTGTGCTGGCTGGAAGCTGCGCTGCTGCTATGTGGGCCTTTGAAAGCAGGAGGTCTGTTATGTGCAAGAGAGGTGATTTTTTTTTTTTTTTAAATTTTTTTTTTTAGTTCTGCTTTGCTTGTCAGAGTTAATTCATTTAAAAATAGGCCAATTTGCACTGTTTCAGAGTACCACAGCCCATTCTAGGATCGAAACAGGCTTGATTTTCCAGTTAGCTGCAATTACTGGTGAAGGCAAGGCAGAATGCCTCAGAGAATGACCTCCTATAATTCTTCACAGGTGCCAAAACACATGGTCAGGTGCTAAAATCACTGCAATAGGCACAAACACGAGTATTATCCAATGTCTTATTTTAATGGGTAAGAACTGTTTCTGTCCTTTAGAACACAGTGACAACCACTCATTTTCCTTTTATTGTTCACTGAGCATTTGGTTTATTGCAGCGTGCGTGGAGGATATGTTACTGTGAGCACAGGGCTGGGCAGATGTGTGCAGCAGTGATCTTCTGAAGGGGTCAAGCCATTATTTAGCTTCCTATTTACTGTTGTTTATCCCTCTTTTGCATATCTCTCAAAATCCCCAGCTTTTGATCCTCCAAAGAGAAGCATCCAATCTAATTTCATAAACCTACAGAACCTGAACCCAGAAGCACTGGGATGAGGTGGGGCCAGAAAGGACTTCATTAATTATGTACATAAGGCAAAATAAACTCCACCACTCCTTACTCTGACCAGATGCTGGTTTCCAGAGTCATTGGAAGGCCATAATAGGTCTAGATTCTCACACATTTTGCCTCAAAGAGCTTTTCCAGATATTTCATGTTGATTTCCCCTTATGCATAAGCAGTTATACAGTTGACTTGTCTAATGTCTATATTAATTTTGGTGCATTTTTAATTAGCAGATAGCTAATTAATGTGGTATAAGGTTATCTTGTTAAATGTTAATTGAATATGTAAACATTCTTTACAAGTTAATGTTCAGAGGAAAAAATATGTAATAGGCAATTGTTGCCTGTGTCATTCTGAATTAATTACATGACAACCAGATTTATCCCTTCCCAACTTGAGAACCCTCAATAAGTACTCTTTTAAGAATCAATTGATACTTAATTAATATGTACTGGCTGTCCTATTTAATTTAAATTAGTTTTTTTCAACAAGTTCCAGCGTTGCTGAAAGACACAGCAGTCCCCCAGTGACACAGAGCATTTTCTGCTGAGGGCACACGAGGGTGCTGTGAGAAAAGCTTTGGTGCTGCCAGCCCTGGGCACACAGCCTCCTCCTTCCTCCTCATCAGAACCAAGAACTACCCTCTCAGAAACCCTTATGAGAGCTGCATGTGCTGTGTCTCACTCCGTGGGGCTGCCTGCTGCTCAGGGCTGTGCCAGGGCTGCCCCCTGCTCGGTGTTTATTGCACAGGTGATGAGGTCAGGAGCCTTCTCCCCTGGCCGGGTGGGGAGCGATGGCCACGTTCCTGCAGTCCCCTTTGTGCTCTCCATAACCACCCTGACGAGACACAGGGAGATTCAGCTCCTTGTTTCAGTGCATTGATATTCCCAGCGACAGGAGAACAGCATGATTGAGTCCCCCAGGGGCTGAATTGTGGGATGGAGGCATGGCAACAACGTTCACATGGAATTTATGATGTGTATGAAATCCTGAACATCGGCAAAACGGCGGCAGAGTTTGCCTTTGCTTTCATCACACCATGGGGCTGGTAATGAGTGAGGAGCGTCTCTGCTGCTGCAGTTTAACACCTTCTGTGCCCAGGCAGAGGTCACAGGAACCTGGCTGAGCAGCTTTTCTGCCTGCCCTGACACAGATCCCTTCCTCTGCACCTTCACTGCCAATGATTGTGGTTTAATTTTGGGGTGGTTAAATGTCCAGCCATCCCTGAGCATTTTATAAACAACAATGAAGCATCACCACGCTGGGGGAATGGAAGTGTTGCAGGTGGGTTGGATGAAAGACAGAGGTAAAGCCTCTTGCCCAAAGCCATGGTGTGATGTAATATCAGCTCCCAGGAGCTCTGGCTGTCAGCTGCTCCCTGTAAACAGAAGACCACAATTCCTTTCTCAGGTAACTGCACTTCCTGACCTCTTTCTGGACTGGCAATCTGTCATAATAAGAAAAATTAAACCCCTGGAATTCAGACTGGACCCTGTGAGCGGGGGTCTGGTCTGGCTCTCTGAGGGCAAAGCAAAAGATCCCTTTTAGCCTTTTGTGGTATCAGAATGACAAACGGTGAAGATTAAAGGCTCTGATTTTCATAGGTGCTTAGACCTGGGGTCTGCTAGTAACTTCAGGAGGAGTTTAAAATCCTTAACCTTTCAAAGCCACATGTGAAGGCTTGCCCAAGGTCACACAGGCAGCCTTTTGCAGTGCTATGGCAGCAGTAAATTTGGCCAATTGTCTTGTCTCTCAGTTTGCTGCTGTTACTAAATTTTTCTTTAAGGAGGTTTGCCCCATTTGTTGCAGCTTAAAAAGCTGTTCTTACAGCTTGAAGCAGCTGAAAGAATCTGAATACATTGTATTGTAATCATTAAATACCGGTTTTCTACTGGATATAAGCAGAACACCTATTTTTAGTTAAAAAGCTGCTGTTAGGTTACACAATATCTTTTATGGCTGAAGTAATGCAGCAAGCTGGCACAAACCAAATGGTACTTGACTGTTTGCAAATTGAGCATCAACAGGAACAGCAGGTGGTCACTCAGCTCCAGACTTCCATGTTACAACAATGGCTACAGAAATAATGCTAAATAAATAGAACCCCAGCAACCCATGTGCTTCATCACGGGGGGTTGAATGCTGAAGGCCCACCTTTACAAGTCACCTCAGACAATTATTGCTGCAGCTTTATTTTTATCATAATTTTCTCCATTTTTCTCTTGTTGAAGGTTAGGATTTGTACCCCTGTACCCCTGTAGTCAAGACCTTCAGATCAGATGGATGCTGCCCTGGAGCTCCAGGGTGCCTTTTTATTGCACCTGACTCCTGCAGCTAGTTTTGGCTGGAGTATTGTAAACCCTAAAAGTAGGAATAAATGACCCATTTTAAAATATCTAGGAATTAAAGCAAAATTTTCTAAAATGGGTGTGTATGACAGCAGTATTCTTGGAGCATTTCTCCCATTAAGTGTTTTCTGTTTGCTTCCCTATGTCCACCATTGCTGGCAGAAGAACTGAATAGACACTCAGTGTGGAGCATTGTGTGACACTGTGCCTCTGTGGGTACATGTGAGGAATTCAGATTGCCATGTAACAGCCAGGAATTTTAAACTGGAAGCCAGAAGTTAGGCTAAGAAAATCTCTAGGTGTCCAGAAATGCTGAAAATTTGCAGATATCCATCACTATTTGCCTACCTTCTTCTTCTTATATTTCTAATTTTTATTTTCATCACCATCAACATCATTGTAATTATTATTATTACATCCAGCCCAATTTCTATTTTTTGTCCCCAATGAAGAGCACCCCTGACCAGGAGGGCTGCAGTGGAAGAAGATGCTTGTCCATACAGAGATGGACCAGCCTGTCCCTGAATCAGTTTGCACAGCTCTCCCTGTTTGGCACTTAAAATGCTGCTATATTTACTGTGAGGAGAGTTTGCCTTCATTCCATGGTGAGGATGGCACTGGTGCAGAATGAAAGGCCTGAGGTAAATCCCTGCACCTTGGATGTAGAAGGAATATGAAACAGCTGATAAAGGGAAATTCTAAGAGAGTTTTGTGGGTCTGGAAGAAGAAGGTCAAAGTGAGCATTATAAAAATGAAACCAACAGAGGCTTTATCTCAACAAAGTTTAGTTTCATGTATACAGTATTTAGTGTTTAGTGTTTATCTTATGCATAAAAGCCCTCCCAGGGATGCTACAAGACATACCCTACACCTAATTATCGCTATTAGAAGACAATGAAAGACAACATTAATGCTGAATACATAGAGCAGATACAAAGTTTAATTTTTAATAATTTTCAGTGCATTCCCATGAAATTTCAGATCCCCAGAAGCAAGCAATATAGAAATGCAGTTTGCAAGTATAACAGAGCAGTTCAGTTCTCCTAGGAGCAGCCCAGCCTTCATCCAAATGTTCCAGTTGCCCCAAATTCTAATCTGAGGGCACTATCTGCGAATTCATGAAGGAAAAACATTATGGCAGGACAAAACTCACTATACTGAAACATTCAAATGTTGACTGGACTGTTTGAAACTAGATTTCCCCAATCAACTGAAAATTAGAAACGCCACAGACCAGGTTAATAGATTTCTAGTGACAGGCCCTGGAGCACGAGCAATTGGAGATGGAGCTCCAGAGGCTGTGGACAGGCACATCCTCTGTGACAATGACACACCTGCTGCATTTGCACACACCTGGTTGGTGCCATGGGCACTTGGCCTCAGTGAAAATGAGCTGCTGTGAAGCAGGGAAAGCATGGAAAAGATTTAGCAGCACTCTAGCATGTAGATGCCACAGGATTCCAGGTTAGCAGGGCCCAGGCTGAGAAGGAGGCATTGTGCTCTAACAGGTGTAACACACAGGGAGATTGCTGCAATGGCTCTAAAGCACTGCAATTCCCAGAACTGACAACCCCAAAGATCATACAAATCCTTAAAGTGAAGCATTAAACAGGGCCTTGTCGGCTGAGTGGCATGTCTGGTAAACCTTCTAAAGCAACACAATCAACTGCTGTCAGGAAATTCAGATTCATATTTGTGTCAACATTTGTGCTCTCCGGTGTCAGCTGAGATATCCTCTTCTCTGCTTGTCTCCTGAAATGATTACCAGACCTTGGGAGAGCAAAAGCTATTTCTGTGAGCAGCTGGTTCTGATGCTGTAAAACGAATCCACTCTGCATTCCTCTGAAATCTGCTGGCAGGTGGGAGTGTAACCACAAATGGCTGGCACTTCCTGGAGAAGGGGAAAAAGCAGGGGCTCTACACCAATGGCTGCATTTTGCAACGTGTGCTGGCTTTGGCTGGGGTAGAGTCAGTTTTCTTCAGAGTACTGGACCTGCCCAGAAAGCAGAATTGGTACTGCAGAGATGTTTTTGTTCCTGCTGAGCAGGGCTTACACAGCATCCAGGTCTTTTCTGCTTCTCACCCCAGCCCCGTGAGGAGGCTGAGGCTGCACAGGAGCTTGGGGGGCACACAGGGATAATTCCAGACTGTATGGCATCATGCTCAGAGTGCAGAGCTGGGGAAGAAGAGGGGGAAGGGGAGACATTCAGGGGATGCTGTTTGTCCTCCCAAACCTGGGACAGAGCCCTGCTTTCCTGGATGGCTGAACATCTGCCTGCCCACGTGAGGTGGGGAACCAATTCCTTGTCTCCCTTTGCTTGCACACATGGCTTTTGATTTACCTTCTTTATCTCAACCCAGGAGCTTTTCCACTTTACTCCTCCCTTCCTCTGCCCAGCCATGCTGCTGGGGCAGTCAGGGAAGGGCAGGGTGGTTCTTTGCTGCTGGCTGGGGTGAAATCACAACACAAATGCACCCCAAACTGTGGCAGAGGGGATCCCCAGTGCCCACACACCCCCTCATTGTGGTCTGGGGGCTGCTGCAGGAGCTGGCACATGTGCTGTTTGCCCACCCTGGTGCACACTTGTGTTTGGTCCTTGGGCTGGGGATGTCCCCTGTGGGTGCAGCACACGCCTGGGCTGCCCTGCTGCTGCTAATGAGGGGAGAGCCCTGCTCCTTGTGCCTGCTTCACTGGCTGTGACAACACAGAAGCTCTTAAAGTGGAATTAAAAGCCCTCCCTGCCCTTAATATGCGTGAGAACAAAATGACTTTCTTCAGCAAGATACTCTCATTTTGTGAAACTTCAAAGAAAGCTCAAACTCTCTGTTTCTTCAAGAATAACCCAGTTTGAGGAGTATAATACTAATAAATGCATTAGAACTATTTTTAAGTAAGCAAAGACTGGATGATAGTCATCCAAATTAATGAAGGGTATGAACCTAAAATTGATTATGTAAACTGCATTAAATCCCTGCACAGATTTAATGATTTAAATTCAAATTTAATTTAGATTTAACTCAAACACTAACTTGAATTAAAACCACTTTAATTCTGAATGAGAGTGCCCAGAATGGGCTTTAGTATAGGTTAAAAAAATCTGCTTTACGCAAAGATTTTCTTAAACTGCGTTATTTTTTCTTAATGCCATTAAGTCAGTAGATTGAATACAGTGGGCTCTGAAAGAGAGCCTGTGCTTGGAAGTAGAGCATGACTCACCAAAATGCATAAGCAGCCCCCAGCTATAAGTATAGGAGAAAACTCACATTTTTCATGCTAATTAAATCCCTAAAGGAGAGCTTAGTCTTGCACTTTTCAAAAGAAGAGGAATTCCTTGCTCTGGTGTCCAGGACAGTGGGCTGAGGCCTTGGATCCTTACTGTGTGTCCTAGGAACAGAGCTGGAAGGAAAAGGAAGTTCCATGTGACTGACTCCTGTTATTGGAGTCCATAAACCCCCCAAAATCTAAAGGAAAATGGGACTGTTGAAAACGAGCTGGAAGCTCCACACTTTGCTCGTCTGACCTGTGGGTCCCACCCATGCCCATGCCAGCCCTGGGCCTGGCCAGGGCCAGCGGTGCCCAGGAGCCCTTGCTGGGGTGGGCAGCAGAGCTCAGCAGGGCAGGGAGATGGCATTGCAGTGAGCCCCAGCTGGGTGATAATTAACATTCACAGAAGGCTGATCAATCTCTTTATTATAGATCATTATTAAGAAACCCATTGCTCTTTTATATCCTAGTTCCCTACAGGTTGACCTAATTGGTCCACCAATCTAAACACCATCACCACTGGCTAAGTAAGAAACCACCCTTTGGTAAACAAATCTCCATAAACATTCCATGTGTTCCCAACAACAGGTGGAAGTGAAGATGAGAATTGTTTCTCATTCTTTTCTCTGATTTTCTCACAGCCTTTCCCAGGACAATGCCTGGGAAAGTTGTGTTGCTCTCTGTGGCCAGAGAGCTGCTGCCACAGGAGGTCCTGGATCAGAGAGTGAAGCTGAGCTCCATGAGGAAGGGGGCTATGTGTGTGTGTGTGTTTTAGTTTTTCTTCATTTCTCACAATCCTGCTCTATTTTTACTTGGCAATAAATTAGATTAATCTTCTGCAAGCAAACACTTTTTTGCCTGTAAAGGCAACTGGAGGGATCTCCCTTCTTCATGTTGAGCCATGAGCTTTTCCATTCTATTCCCTGTCGAGGAGGGTGTGACAGTCTCTGCTGAGCCTCACCTTGGTCAGGTCAGTGCAGGTCTGACAAATGCTGTGAGGACTGCTGGTGGTTTAACACCCCCCACCCCTCAGAAAGCCATGGGGCAGTGCTCTGGTGGTCACCTGGAACATCTGCTGAGGCAGCTGGGGGTTGGTTATCCACACCTGTGTGCCCTGCCTTCCTGGAGGGGACACTGGTGCCACCCATCACCGTTCCAGCTCTTGTCCCCCTCAGCTGAGTGCAGTCAGAAAGGCAATGGCAACGAGGGCTGGGAAGGGTCTCCCTAGGGCCAGCTCAGTCCTCTTGGGTGGCTGTGAGTGGGACAGCCTCCCCTCTTCCATGCAAAGGATTTTGCTGGAAATAGGGTTGGAATTTCTGAGGCCAGAAGAGAAGCTGGCTTGGGCAGAAGAGTTTTGCAAGCTGCCTGCCCTGAGCAGGCTGGGTTTCTCTTTAAGAAGGCACACGGTGTGCTCCAGCTTAATGGTACGTGTTAAGCAAGAACATCTGCTTATGAAGAGATAGATATGCTGAAACATTTACTGATGTTTTGCTTCCTCCCCTTGTGTCACCTGAAATCTATCATCTCACTATGGCATCCCAGCACAGTCCTGCTTGCAAATCCAGGGAAGCAGGGCAGTGGTGCACAGCCTTTAGAAATGATTAGTGGTCTGTCAGGATCACGTCTAAACATGGGCACTGACTCTGGTGTGTTACCTATAAATCTGTTCGTCAGCAGCTGAGGAACATATGTGCCTCCTCTTCCTTAAACATAAAAACATTAATTACATTGTATTGTACCACGCTAATGGGCAACATAGTGACAGAAGCTTGCCAAAGCTTTAATTTTAACCATAAATCTGGTGGGTCTGGAATGGTGATTCAAGCTGCTTTAAGAGATGAAGATAAAGCTGAAGTCAGGTGTACAGGAACAAGACTTGGTGGGGGTGGGGAGGAAGGCGTGGAAAATTAGCATAGACTGGCTGAAATACTTGAAAATGAGGTAGTAAAACTACAGTCCTCCCTGGACAAGGGACAGGAGAGAAAAGATTGCAGCTCACTAACAGATCTTCTTCTGACTTTCTGCAATAGTTGGGGGATAAAAAGTTTCTTCTCTCCTACTGTTGTATCCTGGCTTCCTACTGTTTGGTTTTGCTGTCCCTCTTTTTTTCTTCCCTGGTGTAATCATCTAAGCACAGAGGGAATACTGAACAAGCAGCCCTTGGTGTCCTTTTGCTGGCTGGATTTTCATTTTAAATAGAGCCGATCAGGAGAAAAGATGAGGCACAGCAGGTAGCTTGCACTGTCCTTTGTGTCTGGATAAAAGCAACGAGAAGGAACATCCAGATTATTTATCAACAGAAACAGGAGGAATATGGAAATCTGTGTGTGTCATTAAACATGAAAGGCACCAGGATAGGTTCTCCTATTGCTTAGGTGCTGTACCATCACTGTTCAAGGGGTTTATCAGATGGAGCAGTGCTGCTGCTTTGGGAAGGAGAGCTGAAGGCAGCAGCTGCCAGTGCTCTGTGCCCTGTCTGCCCCACTGCCTGCCCCACCCTGCTCCTCCCAGGTCTGTCCCAGCCTTGCCTGGCTGCCCTGAGCAGCTGATGCCCACAAAATCCACCACAAAATCAAGGCAAAGGTGTGCAGGCAGAGATTTCTGCTGCACTTGCCCCAATCTGCCTTGTTCCACCCCAGGGAAAAGGGCAATAACTCCTCTTTCTGAAAATTCTGTGGATTCCCTCCAAACTCCCTACCTTCATTTTAGGATCTGACTGCAGAGTTTCAGAGCCACCTGGCCATGCACAGGTTACAAATCTAAACCAATGCAGCAACTGCCTCAGATAGGGGGGTTGGTTTTGGTGCTAGGTCTTGAAAAGCTTCTCTTCCCTGACTGCTTGTGTCCAGTCTTTTAAGGAGGAGGAAATTACACTGTAGATGGGGCTCTGCTGAAGGGAAATCTACACCTTTCTCTTCTCATTTGTTTATTTAATTCTTTTCTCTCTGGTACCAAATTCATCTCCGCAAGAGTTGTAAGTACTTAATCTTTTCTGTGCTGCTTCCCCCTTCTGATGTGAAAAGCTCTCAGAAACTCAGAATTTGAGCTACAGATGTGTTTTCTCTGACTGAGCAGTGCTTTAATTCATCTTGGTCCAGCTTCATCAGACCATGTTATCACTATTATTAAAAGGGCAAAAAGCTGGACTACCATCTACAGATAATCAGGCCAGAATTTTGGAGCTCCCAGATAATATGTGCTTGTTTAGATATTCTGCAAGGTCCATGACTTTTTTTTGTTGTTTCCCTGGGCAGGAGCCACAACATGGAAAATGCTTTCTATTTACCCCTTGGCTAAAGGAATTTAACTGGCTGCCAGGTGTATGAGCCTGGAGAAGAGAGTGTGGCAGCAGAAGATGGCAACTCATCTGACACAAAATCCAGGCTGGGGTGCAGGGCTGGGCTGCAGCTGCTGTGGGGGGCGTTTCTGCCCTGTCAGAGCAGCACAGGATGTATCTATCACAGAGCAGAACTCTGAATATTCACTGTGCACTGGACAGCAATATTTCATTTCATGCATCATTAAGAACCTGCATTGATTCCAAGTAGTCATATAACCTCGTCCTGCACTTGCTTTAAAGCAAAAGGGGGAGAAAAAAAAAAAGTCTCCTTCCCAAGTCACTGGATAACTTTAAAAATTGGAGAAATATTATTTCTTAGTGTCATCTCTGCTGGGCACCAGGATGCTGGTGCAGCATCCATGACCTGGAAACCAGCAAGGACTCCAGTGAGGGTCTTGGTTTGAGCATAGCATAGGTTTGCTTAGCACACATCCACTGTGCCTCATCTCCCTGTCAGTGGTTTGATTTGGAGTAACTTTCAGTTCAAATATAATAAAAAGAGAGGAAATAGAAGAGAATAAACTGGCACAGTAGCTGGTGTTGGTCTCTGCAGCCAGCTGAGCTGGCTGGGAAGCACATGCTCCTGGGCAGAGCTTTTGGTGCTCTCTGGTATTATCCTGTAAAGCAGAATATCAGCTTAAAATAAAAATAACACCTTAGTACATGTTTCAGTTTGAAGCTATTTGGTGGATTTCGCTCAATTTGCTGTTGGTGCCTAGAGCTATAACTGAGTTTGGGCCCCAGATTTAGGCTAAGAACTGTGAAAGGATTCAGTGATACTGAGGCTGAGTTGTCCAACACTAACACTTCCCTGCTGGAGAAGGCAGAGTGCCTTTGAAGAACAGTAGAGGTGTTGGATAATGGAATCTCCCTCCCCAGCTGCAGCACATCAGCTGGACCATGGCCTTTCCAAGGGTTTTCCCTGGACTGTGATGGGGTTGTTGGCCCCATTGTGAATTCATTGTTCACCCTATTGTGTTTAGGGTGAAAAGATCCCAAGCAGGATGATCTGGGAAGACTCAATCAGCTCTGACTCTATCCTTCCAATGGCCACTGCTCATTTCTAGCCAGCCTTTGGCAGGTTATTCATGTTTGTAACTGAATATTCCAAGAATCACGCATGCTTGTCAGTCTCAAAGGGAGGCTGGAAATGTTTATCAGTAGAAGGAAGGACCCCCTCAGAGTGAAAGAGGGCATTTAAGAGGAATGTTGCTGCTGCCTCATAGTAAAAGTCCCTCTTCCTCAAGGAAAGGGAAAGGGGAAAAAAGATGAAAGTTTAGCTGGCAATAGCTCCAGCTGCTCTTACTGACATCCATCTTCTCAGTAAAAGACACTTTGAAGGCTTATTACCTGCCTCCAACAGGAGAAACTGCCTCCTTGCCACTAATCTGTACATCAGTGTGTCCCAGCATGTGGGGTAATGCACTACAGAAAATAGTATCAATTTCATACATTATCTGCTTTTTGAATAAGACACAATACCCTCTATAAGGTATATGGCAAAGACTGTCAGGGACTCGTACCTTCCATGAAAAGGCAATATTTGTTGTACATGACATAGTCCAGGGTAGAATAAGAGCTTTGCATTAATTTCTGACTGTAATTTAACAAAAAAACCCCTTTTTCTTGTATTTCAGTCTTTCATTGCCATTGTTTGCCATTTTTTTATTCTCTTGTATCTCCAGATCCCACAGCATCTGGTGGCAAATCAAACATGGTAAAACGTTGGTTTTGAGCTTAATAATATTTTCCAAGTCATTTATTTACCAAATGCTCGTGGTGGAAGTGCTTTGTTCTTTATGTTAACAGGTGGAATGTACTCAGTGTGAATGTGTGGGTAATCAAAGCAGAGCAAGCCTCTCAGGGTGCTGTGTTCAACTTGGACAAGTTCTCAGTGACTCAGAGGCTTCATGCTTTGACTGTCTCAGTTTCCTGGCCACTCCTCCCAAACACAGGCATGGATTTTGCTATCACATTTCTTTAACTGTGATTTGTTTTTCTGTTTTATTTATATTGCAGGGCAGTGGTGGCCCTTATCTGGGGAACAGGGAATGGGCTTACCCAGCAGAAACCTTCTGCTGAAAGGTCAAGATTTGGATGGGAAGTGTCCTCCTCATCTTCAGACCCAAGCCAGACCTTGGCACTCTGTGCTCTCTCCTTGGCAGCCTGAGCTTGTCTTTAGAGCTTGCCAGATGTATCTTGTTCTCCAGGTGTTTACTCATATTGCCCCAAACAGAGCAGAAGCAGCAGCAAAATGTCCAATTGCTGTTCTATACATTGTCTTTGGATCAGGTCACAGCCAGTCTAATGTTATTTACCTAAATTCTACAGGACAAAGGAAATGAATAAAGAAACATTAGAAGTAAAATAGCCCTTTTTAAAAAAATTGAAAAACCACATCTTCCTTTCAAAGAACAATAATTTTTTTATCAAATTTCTTTTTCTTAGAATTTCTACAGAATGATGGTGTTACCCTTCATCATCTCTGTGGTACCAAAACATAAGGGACCTTTACAATATGATACCATTTATTAAAAAAAAGTACTAGAAATATATCTGTTAATCAACAAAAGAGAAACCCATTATAATGGTATCAGACTGCCGAAAATCATAACCCTTCTAATGTAAGAGCACTGGGTAAATTCAAACTGTAAACTTACACATGGAAGTTGTTTGGGTTTTTTTCCAATCCACCAAACAACAGGAGCAGATGTAGATTATTTTTTGGATGAGACATCCCTCTTTTGGAATGATTTCACATGCTAACTTTGCTTGGGAACTGCTCCTGTTGGTGACCATGTGTTCAGCACATCTGCTTTGGCTTGTTGTTTTCTCTGAGACTGACAATATTGTGGCAAGGCGTCAGAGTGAATTGAGGTGAAGGAAAAGGAAAATGAACATGAAAGAGCTGCATTGCAAGTACCAATGAACCCTGAGAGACTTTCCGTCCCTTGATCCTCCATGTGGATATCAGGATAGGTGCAGAGGGATTTGGAGAGGGGGGAGGAACAGACAGACTTGAAGTAATACCTGGGCTTGTCTTGTCACAGTCAAAAACTGAGCTCAGTCAGACACACTGGGAGCACATTTCTGACTTTTAGCCCACAGGAGAAGATGCCTTCAAAAAGTTGGGAAAATCCTGCCAATGACTCATCAAGGCTGGTTTCACTGGTCACTGCATAATGCACCCATTCATCAAACCAAAAGCATTTAAATCAATAATGTCAAACTAAAAGTTATGTGTTATATACACATGCACTTAGTTATTCATAACCTGTCTGATGGCCATTATCAAATAAATCACAGAGCTGGCTTCCAAACTGAATTTACCAAAAATCTTTTTCTCTACCTGTCTCTTATTTGCACTGAGATTCACACATAAAATCCAGTGGTTTTCATCTTCTTCAAGCATCTTTATCTTCTTTCCCTTTCCCTTTCCCTCCTTTCCCTTTCCCTCTGTTCCCTTTCCCTTTCCCTTCTTTCCCTTTCCCATCCCTTCCCTTCCTTGCTGACTTCTCTCAGTGTCACTTGGTGGCTCCTGCCACGTGGTCTGTGCTCTCATCTCCATGTGGCATCACTCTCTAGAGGTACATGACAAAAGAGGAGGCTGAGAATGGCTTTTAAAGCAGACCAGTGATGCAGATGAGGGATGAGTAAAGAATTTGCCTGTCAGGTTCAAATCTCACTCATATGAAGCATTTTATACGGTCATCACAAAGAATCTTGCAAGATAGATATAAAAAACCATAAAAAGACATAAGAGTTGAAGGGATTTTTTTTTAATATGCACAAAATAGAGCAGTAAATCATGTAGTAAAGGTTTAATTTGACATGGGATGTGCACTGTAGTGCTTAGTCCAGGAAAGTACTTATATACAGATTTTAAATATAAGGATGTGAGTAGGCTCAGTGGAGTTAATGTCAGAATTCTGTTGGTGTGGGGATGGATGCACTGAAAAATACTCTCCAAAATACTCTCCAAATACTCTCCAAAAACACAGGAAAAATACTCTCCTTTCCCTTATGGGCTTGGGCTGCACGAGGCAGGCTCAGCTCAGCTTCCCTGTGCTCTGTGTGCATGCACACTCTGAGGTCCATCTCTCAGTTTTCTGAATTGCCAACCCAAGCATCTCAACCAGTAGCAACAATTCCTGACATTCTCCAAGGAGTGGCAGAGTATTACAAACCATTAGAGTTGGGCAGGGTTACCAAGCTACTCTGCTGTGTTCACTGTAGAATGAACAAAGTTTTAACTGGGTAATTATTTTAATCACTCTTATTAAACAGGAGGAAAAAAGTCCTGCTCTTTCCTGCAGCTCTGGTCTAAGCTTTGTTTTTTTGTCTATTAATTTAGGTGTGTCTGTAGGGACAGTTTTTCTCACCTTTCCTCCTATAGCTTGTCTTCCTTTTCAGAGCTTGTTCCCCATCTCCACTCAGTAATCAAGTACCAAATACAGAGACAGCATTTTGAGATTACAGCCTGGACACTTTGGTAGTCTTTTGGCAAAACCAGAGTGCGTTAACACCCACAGGCTTTGGAACTCTCTTTTCTGGAGTATTTAGTTACTAAAAAACCTAATCCTTGTCTGCTTATTGTACTTTTGAGAGACACAATCAACATTTTTCTGCTAAATGGGTTGAGTACTTTATAATATCAAAGAATTTGTGCCAGGGTCGACCTTACAGTGACTGGAGCTCCCTCCTTGGTGAAGGTTGAAAGCTGCATGGGCAGGCACAGATGGGAGAGGTTTATTGCAGGTATGGGAGCCCAGCTGATGAACTGCAGTGCTAGGTGAGGTATTTTATTCAGCATTTAGCTTTGCCTTGCATGTCTGCAGTCTATTAATCCATTCCCAGGAGACCTATTGTAATTTTCCAGACACTTGAAAATTTTCAAGCAGATGTCACTTTAAACAAAACCAAAAAACTTGGAGACGTATCTGCTGATCCTTTCTGGTGTCTGCAAGCAGTAATTTCTACACTAAAGCTGTTCATTCTTAAAGTAAGAGAGAGACAGGCTGCAATCTCTGACTGGCAGCAATATTCTTTACATTTAAAAATGGAAATGTGGAAAAGGGATGCCTGTTATGTTGGAGGAGGAAAATTTGGGAGTAAGCACTTGGTTTTAATCCTGAAAAGGTCTGGAATAGTCAGCTTCAAACTGGGATGTGTCTTGCTAGGAGAAACCGTTACATAAGCCTTTTTATCAGCCTCACTCAGGCAGATAATGAAATTATCTGGAAGACGAACAGTGAAATGCACTTAGGAAAACACCAGTGCCAAAAGCTTTGCTAAATGACATTTAAGTGGGGAGCTTGTCTGCAGGTGGCTTACACCTGAGGAATTTGAAATTTATTGTCATAGTATGGTTATAACGTCCCATTTGCCCAACTCCATACAAAGATGTTTGAAACTGGATAATCAATGTATCCCCCTCCTTTGCAAGCTAATAGATTTCCAGCACACACCCAGTTTTCTGCACCATTTGAGGACAGCCACAGAGGTAACAGCATCAAGGTGAGTTCCCAAGGATTTTGTTACCTGCACATACAGGTGACAGATGAATACACTCATTTTTCCAGTTACCTCACTGGCAGCTGTTTCTGTGGGAAGGTTCAGGATGCTGATTGCTCAGTGTGGTGAGAGCTGCTGGGAAGCTGAGGTGATGCTGTCCAGCAGCTTTCCTTGTCCTCCTGAGCAACATCAGGGCAGATGTGGGAGGGCTGAACAAGAGCACAGCAAACCTGACAGCTCTAGCTCAGCCACCTTCAGACTGTGCCAGTACAGGTGCTCAGGAGGGTGCTCCTTCATCCCCCGTCTCAGAAGAAAAGAGGAGCAGTATCAGAACCTTTTCTGTCTCTCCCACTCAACAGTTAACAAAACAAGAACACTTGTGAAGCCGGATGCCCCAGTCCCTCAGCTCCCTGAGTGCTGAGGTGGTGAAGTATTAAGAACTTTGCTGGCTCAGTCAGGTCACTTCATGAGCATCAGAAAATCAGGCAGTGGACTGTGTTACCCATCTGTCAGGAAAGCTACCAAACAGCTTTCAATTAATTAATTTTAGGAGGAATGCAGATTGTCTTCACCTGGGACGAGGCTGCTGCAGGCCAGGGTCTGAGCTCCACAGAGCAGAGCTGCTCCAGCACAGCCAGGGCAGCTTTGGCAGCCTGTGACAGCTGAGGATACAGCCTGTGCTTAAGACTTTTACAACAAAATGTCTTAACACATAATGAGTGTTAGGTTTCTTGGTAGTTCCAGGTAAAAATGAGATTCTGCTTGAGCTGGGTAAGTCTGGGTGTTTGAGTCTTCATCAGCAAACTTGCAACTGTTCCAGCTGAACAAGTTGTGTATTTAATGCCTTTTTCCTCCGAGCCAGAGGAAAGGGTTTGCAATAGTTATAGAAATAAAAAATATGGGCAAAATAGGTTTAATGTGTAAAATCAAGTCATGTATCTATGAATATGTGAGAAGACATTGAGAGGAAATAGTCATTGCACAGACCACTGAATGTGCAAGGCAAGCTCGTGCAACGCCACCTGATTTACGGCAGGAGCTTCCCAAAACAAGAAGTTTTCAAGGTTCTCTTCCCTTGCACTGTCATTCTCAACCCCTCCCTTGCACACAGGCAGGCCAATTACCGGGAGAGCTCAGAAGTTTCTGTCACAACTCCAGCAGTTTCTCAAAACAAGTATCAGCTTAAAAAAGCATGGGTGGTTGAAATGGAAGAAAGCTACAGGGATATAGCTGGAGGGGGAAAAGGGAGGGAACATCAGTTGTCGACTTCCAAAGCAATTGTGGATATGGATTGCATGGAAGGCTTCTCATCAGCAGGGAGCCTGACAGGTCTATCAGGGGAGAGTTCATCTACTTCTGTAATAGTAGTTATTTGAACAACTAGAGATCGATATAGTTTCTAGGGGAGATGCTGCTATTTATTGGAAAATAAGAGAGAAACACTGGTGAAAGTTTCCTCTCTGTTTCTACAGTAACCACCATCAGAAGGACTGTGCATGTGTTTCCTGGCTGGGGTTGAAGCCTGGATGGCTCCAGAGCTGTGGCAGGCTGTGTGTGTCCCCTACAGACCCCATGGCTTTGTCTCAAACTCCTCAGGGCTCAGGGGGTCACACAGTGGGCAGTGGAGGGATGGGTTAGCCCCTGGAGGAGGTCACTTGTGAAATAAAATTCAGCTCTGAATTTGCAACTGCCTCTGATGGGGTGCTTAGGAAGGGGGCCACCCATGGGTGCCTGTGAGTGATTCTTGTGGCCCCTGCTGCTTCCAGGCTCACTGGGAGCAGCTCTGTGTGCAGGAGCAGTGTGCTCTGAGCCCAGGAGGCACTCTGTGCCCAAGGCCAGAAGCTCACTCCTGTGCAGAAATATCCTGGTGGGTGGAGGGTGAGTTTCCTGCAGCAAGGGAGTGAGTCCATCTCATTCATTGCATCCTGTGACACTCCTGTCACCCCACAAGGAGGGGCATGTGCAGGGCATTGCTGCCCTCCACCACCTCATCCAAAAGTATCCATCACTTTAAAACAACACTCTTAGGATGTGGGCACTTCAGGATCTGATTAAGTCATGATTAGGGAAGCAGTAAATGCTTCTGCAAGATGCATCATCAAAGCCAGGCAGAGACACTTCTGCCCTGTTAGCAAACACACCTGCAATATCTTTACCTTAAATGAGCTATAAAGTTGTCTGCCTCCCCTTCACTGTTTACTTTGTGCTCCTGTTTTCTGCACATGCTGCAATATTTTGCTCCTTAAGAGATGTGTGTGATAAGCTCATGAATAACAAATGAGGATTTATGTTTGTGGATTGTGAAATGATATTAACGTGACTATTACTTTTAATCTTTGCTTTTGAATGATGTATTGAGCTGCAGGTAATCCCAGAGGGATGTTATTTGGGTCTGAGCATTCAAAATGTCTCCTTCTTTTGTCTTCCCTCCTATTAAGTGTGGAATTGAATGTGGAAAAGTGAAGGAAGTAGGGCAAACACAGACTGTCTGATTTAATGCCTTATTTTATAGTCTTAGACCCCCTACCAGCTGTATCTTCTATGGGGAGGAGGGAGAAAAAAGATGAGAAATTCTGAAATTCTAAACAAGATACTTTTTTTGAGAGAAATTACAAAAGCCTCTCCATGCTAAATCTTGATCTCCAGTAATGAACACTGAAATTTGCTGTTTCCAGGAAACTTTCATTCACTTAAAAACCCAAATCTTCCTTACTGTTTGGAAAGGAGCAAATGCATTTTCTTTGCAGCTTCTGATTACCAGAACTGGGAGCTGGACTGAATTTTGCAGCCCAACGTTTACAATAATAGTAGACAAAAGCAATGTGCTTGCAATTCTATTGGAACAAAATTGAATAGACTGTGATAGGATGCTATTTCTTTAAGAGTATAGTTTAAAAATGTTCTGCAGGACTGTAAATGTGACAGTAAAAATATGATGTCTGGGATAGCTTCATGCAAATATCCCCCCTCCCTGCAAACATATTTGTAAGTAAACAGAAGATCCTGCTCTCTCTTTAAATCCACTGTTCATTTCACAACATCAACAAATGTTGGTTATTATATTTGCATATCAGTAATACTGCTGATAACTTCCATTCTTACATTATTTTTGTACCTCTGATGGTAGAACTGGCTAGACAGTAAAGGAAATTTGGGAACAGAAGGAGAAACACCTGATACTATTTAAATTCTCATTTCTCATTCAGATTCACTTCTAATAAACATATTTCCATGATTTCCATCAAAACCAACTCTGTCCAGCCTGCAGAGGTGTTTCAAACTTCCTAGGAATTGTTCCTGGGGTTTGCACTTCTGTAGGCAGCAGCAGATGTGCACCAGGGAGCAGNTTACCAGAACTGGGAGCTGGACTGAATTTTGCAGCCCAACGTTTACAATAATAGTAGACAAAAGCAATGTGCTTGCAATTCTATTGGAACAAAATTGAATAGACTGTCTCTCCAAATTTACCCTTTTTCAGCTGACTGTGATAGGATGCTATTTCTTTAAGAGTATAGTTTAAAAATGTTCTGCAGGACTGTAAATGTGACAGTAAAAATATGATGTCTGGGATAGCTTCATGCAAATATCCCCCCTCCCTGCAAACATATTTGTAAGTAAACAGAAGATCCTGCTCTCTCTTTAAATCCACTGTTCATTTCACAACATCAACAAATGTTGGTTATTATATTTGCATATCAGTAATACTGCTGATAACTTCCATTCTTACATTATTTTTGTACCTCTGATGGTAGAACTGGCTAGACAGTAAAGGAAATTTGGGAACAGAAGGAGAAACACCTGATACTATTTAAATTCTCATTTCTCATTCAGATTCACTTCTAATAAACATATTTCCATGATTTCCATCAAAACCAACTCTGTCCAGCCTGCAGAGGTGTTTCAAACTTCCTAGGAATTGTTCCTGGGGTTTGCACTTCTGTAGGCAGCAGCAGATGTGCACCAGGGAGCAGAGCTGGAGGGGGACAGGAGAGGGTGGCTGCTCCAGGAGGGGGACAGGAGGTGGGTGGCTGCTCCTGGAGGGGGACAGGAGGTGGGTGGCTGCTCCTGGAGGGGGACAGGAGGAGGGTGGCTGCTCCTGGAGAAGGACAGGAGGAGGGTGGCTGCTCCCAGGAGGGGGACAGGAGGAGGATGGCTGCTCCAGGAGGGGGACAGGAGGAGGATGGCTGCTCCTGGAGGGGGACAGGAGAGGGTGGCCGCTCCTGGAGGGGGACAGGAGGAGGATGGCTGCTCCCAGGAGGGGGACAGGAGGAGGATGGCTGCTCCCAGGAGCGGGACAGGAGGAGGATGGCTGCTCCTGGAGAACGTCAGGAGGAGGATGGCTGCTCCTGGAGAACGTCAGGAGAGAGTGGCTGCTCCCAGAGAAGGACAGGAGAGAGTGGCTGCTCCCAGGAGCGGGAAGGAGGAGGGTGGCTGCTCTGCTCTGCACTGCTGGGACTGGCACAGGGCTGGGTAGAGCCAGATGCAGAGGAAAACAGAGTGACCAGTGTGGGTTGGACCTCCCATCTCTTCCAGAGGCCACTGCTGTCCAGTCTGTGTCACAGCTGCAGCCTGTGGGCCTCTGGAGGGGACTGGTCAGGACAACTCCCCTGAGTGAGTGGAAAGCTCCCATCTTCTCTGGGAATTGCTGGGTGCAGAAAAGCCTTCTGCAGGACAGGTCTGGCTGGGGCCACCAAGCCACAGTGTGCTGTGTCACCTGCTCCTATCCCCAGTGGGGGCAGGAATACAGAGATGTCCCCAGGTACTGGTGGCATCAGCTCCCTGCCTTGCACAGGGTGACACTGCAAAGCCACCAGGCACTGCTGGAAGGCTGGGTGCGGACTCCCACCTCCCCTCCTGAGGGGTCCTCTAGCAAAAATACTGTGGGTAGCTCAGCTGAAGGTAATGCAGGTTTACAAAAAATGGGGGGAAAAGACTGTAACTTGGGAGGCTTGCAGTGGGTAGAGTTGAAATGTGGTCCCTGCTATGGGGCTGAGCAGAAATGAAAAATCTGTGGCCCAAGGCTGCCTGGGGAGGAGCAGGGTCCCCTTTCAGGAGCAGAGTGACTGCAGGTCTGCAGCCCTTGGGTGCTCACAACTCAGGCCAGTCAGGGTGGATAAGTCAGGGTGGACCTGGTGAAGGCCAGGTCCCTTTTGTCCTTTCCAACCTTTACTCTGAGAGACATTTTAAATTTCAGTGGGAATTTTTATTCTCAAAGCTCAGACAGTACTGTCCTTGAAAGCTGGTAGACCTAATTATGAGAGGCTTAGAGGGATGGTGAATAGATCATCTTCGCTTCTTGAGTTAATCTTGATATATAATGCATGGCAAATATTGTCTTGTTTCTTTTAAAAACTGTCAGTGAGAGGAAATTCCAGAGATGGGAAATGCAATCTTTCAAAGGATTAAGAGAGAACTAACTAACATGAACCAGATCATTAGCTTTGTATTTTCTGTTCCACCTTCTGATGCCCATATTTCACTCATGAGGATGAGTTGGAATGACTCCAAAAACTAAGTGGAAATTAATTTCTCGAAGGCTGATCTGAAAGTTAAAATGCATTTCAAAATCACTTGCTTTACAGATCCCATCCATTTGCCCTGAAGAAAGAAAAAAAATAATGCTTTATGTAGCAACACAAAGTACAAGTTGAAATGAATCTGGGTGAGGCACTGCAGGAGGCTCGGGGGGAGGCAGCCAGTGAGCCAGGGCTGCTGTGAAATGGCACATCAGCCACTGGAAAGGTGTTTAACAGGTTTGAAAGGGCTGCTAAAAGCTGAGGATTTTTAAAGGAAGCTGGGAGGATGATGCAAGGAGGATTGTACACACTGCAATTTCCCCTAAAATTTTAAGATATCAGAATTAGGTTTTTGAGGGCACCCCCTCTATTATGAAACCTACATTACAGAAAAATCAGAAAAAAAAGAAGAGAAGTTTGATTTTATTTTCAACATTACGTTCTCTAATACACACCATTTAAGAAGCTATTTTCAAATTGAGACTAATGCTGATAAAATGTTAAAATTCTTTTCTTCCTCTAAAGCATGATTTTTATGATACATAAATTGTAATATTTCTAAAATAGTAAACCTATGGAAGGTTTAATTACTGCAAGATTAATTTTTTTTGTGACAAAAAACTGCATTGCAGAAGGTTCCACAGAGCTCTTTTGCAACTGGCTTTAACATGAGCATTTTCCATTTTATTTCCATTGCAAATAAAAAAAGGGAGAGGTAATTCATTGGGTGTTCTACTCTGTTAGAAAGATTCTCTTCTGAACATATCTGATCTCCAAATAAACACAGCAGAACTGAGAGAAAAGTAGGGCTGTTGTGAGGTCTGATTCTAGGCTCAGCCTCAAATAAAATCCCTCATTTTAAAGCTGAGAAATAAAGGGTAGACCAGTGGTGCTTTGAGTTATGAATACACTTCAGATCTTTGCTGAACTATGACATGAGACTAAGGATGATAAATATTGTGAAAGTGATTAAAGCACAGTTGCACAGAAATGCATTTGTATTATTAATATTAGGTAATTAAGGTCCTTGCATCCTTCCTAGCTATTATTACAGAGAAGTAAGAGGAATCACAGTGACATTGATACCTTCATTTCCAGAAGTGCTGCAAGCCCTCTCCTGCCACTCTTTTCCATGTGCCACGATTGCACTGAGCATCTCCAGGCAGCCACAGGGCAGCAGAGCAGTGGCACAAGTCAGCTGGTTTCACATCTCTCCTGCAGAGCAGTTTGGAAGGGATTTCTCTTGGCATAGCATAGGGAAGAAAGGATCAAGTACTGCAAATAAGGTATGAATCATTTAATCCTGACACTTTGTACTGTGATTCACATTGCAAGTGAAAGTATGCCTTGGGGTAAATAAAATGCTGACTCTGCAGGAGGAAGTGTCAAAATCAGTGTGGATTTTAATAGCACTGGATGTTAGCACTGACATTTCAGCATGACTGACTGGGGAGATGAGTTACCACGTGCCAATCTAACTGAGAAAAATGCCCACTAAATCAGAGCTAAAGACTGAGTGGGAGTGACTGGTTCCTTCCTGCCCTGGGGAAGGACCAGGGAGCAAGAAGGCAAGCTGGCCAAACTCTCTGGAGAAATTCTTTGCACCACTGCAGAACTGAGGTTTCCAGAGCTGCTGTGCAAACTTCTTTCTTAAGGTTTAACCTAATTTGAAAAATAAAATGCAGTACCCATGGAAAACTCCCCTTTTTTCAAATGGGTATTTTCATCCTGTTCAACCTATTTGCACTGAGTTAAAGCAATAATTGTTAATGCTGCTTTTGGTTCAGTGTTATTCTGGACAAATTATGGCAATTATCTAGATTCCAACTATATATAAAACTTTCTGGTACTCTCTGTAATTGCCCTTGAAGTTCAGATGCCTGATGTTTAATATGCCCTGTCTCATTAAGTATTGTTCCAAGTAAAGTCAATGGCAAAAGTCCCAGTGACCTCAGGGATGAAGGTTCACACCCTTAGATTTAGTTCATCTTAGTTCAGAGGGAGATTTTGTTTTCTTTTAATTCACTAGGTGGTAGCAGTGTACAAATTTTGTTGTGTGGGTTTAGGTTTGGTTTTTTTTTTGGTTTTTTTTTGCCCTAGTTCTAATCAGACTTGCTTCAGGACCTTCCTTCAATTCCCAACCCATCATTTATTAGTCTTGCACTGAGTTCTTGAGGGGAAAGGAGACAAAAGGTTTTAAGCACCCTTCTGAAGGAATGCCAAAACTTGTGCCATCCTGCAGATGTTTTCTTGTGATGGCAGAAATCACACTGTGTTGGAAGAGAACAGCTACTGCTGGTCAGAGAATGACATCAAGGCTGAGCTTAAACACTTTCATCCAGCCAACATATGCAAAAAGAAGAGCAAAACATTAAATCTTCAATAGTTCTGTATCCCTTCCACCAGTTTTTACTGAATTCCCTGCAATGTGTCAGACAACATGATTAAATGAATGTCCATTATTATTGCAGTCAGTCCTGGGGAAGCCACTGTGTTCAGCAAGGGGTAATCTAGCTGACAATAGACAAGAGGACTTGGGCTTCCAAACTACCAATCTAGGTAGAGTTCTTGCTGAGTGTAATCCATATTTTTCAGCAGTGGATGTGCAGATTAATGAGAAGCTATCATTTGAAACAGATGTCGCTGTTTTGTTCACTTTTATCACTGCACATTCTGGGATTAACCTCCTGATCCTCATGTTGCTACATGAGCATTAACCATTTCTTGGGAGACACCAAGGAAGGATTACAAACCCCCCCTGTGCAGTCTTTCTGCAGAAGTTGTTTTCAGACAGGCAGGTATAATCTGTGACATTTCATTCACCACTGCCATGCCCTGTCTTTTCAGTGACCGTGGCCAGCCCTGGGTGGTGCTCTGAGGAGTTGGTGACAGCAATGTGCCACTGAAAGCCTCCTTCCTGCCAAAGTGCTCCTCAGCATCTCTCCAGAGAGTCTGTGTGCCCCTGGCTCCTCATCTACCACTGCTCACCCCTTCTTTCACAGTTTGCTCTGCTGCTCAGGATATTCTGGGGGCTGGGGTACATTATAGTACCAGGTTTACCCAAAACTAACTCCAGAGAAGGGGCTGTGCTGCTGTGGGTTGTCTCTAGTTTGGGATCAGAGCTCATCAAGCACACAGGGGGCTCCTCTCCAGGGCTGTCTGGTCCTGCCCCTCTGTGTGTGAACAACCCTGGCCAAGCAAGCTGACTGCCTCACCTAGGGCAGCAAACTTGAAACTAGATCAGCGTTTTTAAAAACATGCAGCTCTACATTTCATCCCTAGTGTTCTACTGCGATAGATATGGGAGGGAGGGATGATGGAAATTGGAAGGGCTCTATCAGAGAGACATTTTTAGCCTAAAAACGTGTGTTGCTAAGTAAGATGAAGATATTTACGTACTGATAGATAATGGCCAGAAGTAGCAGAGATATGATGAATGAAATCCTCCAGTGAGTAGCAAGAACCAACTGTAGTTATCCAATATCTCTGTCTGATCCTAGTGGGATGCAGATAGGAGCCTTATCAGCAAGTAAAACAGAGTCCTGACTGAATCAGACAGGCTGACACTGGCATCACTTTGCAGAAGTTGCTCTATATAAAGCTTGCAGCAAATGTTATTTTCTGGTAGTACAATGAAATAAATCCAGGGGACATCTGCAGGAGAGCTTTCAGAATTCCTCCAGGCAATGACTGTGGAAGAGACACTGTAATATAAGTACACTCTTGCTTTGTGCAAAGCACGGTGAGACAGGCAGAATTAACATTGATGGGAGAAGGAACACTCAGGTTTCATCAAGGTGTTTATATATCTGATGTCATTTTGCCAATTTGAGTAACAGAGTGGCAGAAATATACTAGGTTTTGTATGTTATTTTTGGCAGCAAATGAGATACTGAATTTTAAAATGCTCATGCAAATGCAACAAAAAAAAAGTCGTTGTAAATAGATGTCATACCTTAATGAACTGCCCATTTTCTAAGTCTTTGTATAATACCTTGGGTAATATGAAACTTTAATAGTGCCACAAAATAATCCTAAAATATATGATAGAGATGATGATAAAACAAGACAGACAAGATCAGATTTCCATTTTCTTTTGGTCCTTGTTATTTCATAATTGCTAACAAAACTTTCAGAATAAAGGTCTCAATCTAAAACTTCAGCGAGGAAATGATTTGCACCTGGAAAGCAGCAAACAAAATATTCCAGTTCATGTTGCAAAGATGTGAATGAGAGGAAAGCAGGGTATGTGCTGATTCTGTGTCATCCTAATCCTACAGCTATCACTTAGGAATTAATAAAACATACAAGGCTCTCATGCAGCTCCATCCCTGCTGGCTGCTGCTCTGGTGATACATTGCAATAATATGCCAGTGATAATATTCCAGTAATAAATGATGGCAATATCCCATCAGATCCTCATCACTCCAGTGATGCACTGTGCCCATCCATCAGCAGGCAATGGAGTTTAGGCATTAGTGGAAGAGGCAAATTTCATTGTACATGCTCTGAACACAGAGTTTGACATAATGCAGCACGTGCATATGGGATGGAGTAGGGCACGTGGAATGTGTACTGCATATGGAATGTGTACTGCTCCTCTTACTCCTTGAACACTTGAAATCTAAAGGAAATGTGAGTGTGCAAACCATCACAGAATAGGATCACAGGTTCATTTAGGATGGAGAAGACTCCTAAGACCATGGAGTGGTGGAACTGCTTGGGAATCAACTCTCCAGGTTTTCACCATCCTGCACTGCCATGTGTTGGGTGATTGCCTCTTTGTAGTACTAATACAGCAAAATGATGTGTAGGGCCCTGGCATGATAGGTCAGGGCCAGGAGGCTTTCAATTTAATTTGTGACTGCTTCTCAGCCTGTTCCTAGGACAGTGATTACTGCCAGAGGGCCTGTAAACTACTTTGGGAGTGCCAACCAGCTCTTCTGCAATAATGGTGTGATATTACACCTGATATGCATGCAGATGGACCAGTAATTGGAGGGAAAAATTAGAGATACTTCTCATCCTTAATTATTCTTTATTTCTTTTATTTGGCAGCTGTCTTCACAGGAAGCTTATACAGATGCAAATCATCACAGCAGTGACATTTTCTCTGGAGCCTTCTCAGATGACATAATTCATAGATAACTCTTCAGTGAGATTCCCTGATGCATCCCAGCTCCCATACAGTGATGTGAATTTGGGAAGTCATGCTGAATCACCTGCCTACAAGCAGGTTTAAGCAGAAGGGAAGATTTTACTTTGGAAGCCAAAGCAGCAATACCAAGAGGGTTAAGGGAAGAGACTCCATTTTGGGTAGCAAAGTGCAGTTTCAGATGTTGTTTTGATGACAACAGACCAGAGAATTAAGCAATGCACTTTAAAGATTTTTCTTAGCCTTTCTGATACTGAATTTCTCCAGAGGAATTCAGTACCAGCCAGCTCTGTGATCAATAAGTATGCTATTGATGGAAAGCAAGGGAAGGACTTACAGAATCATTAAAGGTCAGCTGACTTGTCCCTAAAGCTCACATGCTCAGCATCTGTTTCCCTCCCAGGAGTCACAGACTGAGGCAGTGAAATGCACCCAAGAAACAGGTTAGATTTAATATGGCTGGCTGAAATTTGTAACTCCTAGCACTGAAGAATTTTAATTTCTAGGGGCTGGTCATGAGGAAGCAAATTAGTCACTTCTGCTTCCACTGTTCTTTGATGCAAAACAAGTAAGATTGTTCTATTTGAGTTCAGATAAAAAATCCAAGCCGAGAAAAGCATCACTCACAAAACTTGGAGCGCTACAGTTTAATCACCCAAAATGCTGCTATTGTAAATTTGGTTCAGCTACAAAGACTGCATCTTTTAGTACATTATAAATAAACTTTTCAGGATACTGTTGCAAGAGTCAATGCCACATGCTGTAAAAAAAGCAATTAGAAGAAAAGAAAGTGAGGAGAAGTGAGGCTCTCCAAGTGGAATATACATTTTGTAACCCTGCAGAGCACCTAGAGCCACAGGGGCAAACTGCAGGTCCTGCTGGGCTTGGGACATTTTGTCTGCTTTATTTCCTTCCAGGAGTGATAGTGGGACTATAGCCTGAGATGGGAAAAATATCCACCTCTGATATAGAGATTGTTAATGATGGAAACTATCACAACCTTCATCAAATTGTTCCTCTGCTTAGGAAGCACCATGGTTAACCTGAAATATATGTCTGGAACATACAAAATTTAGGTTGCCTAAAGTTGAAGCAATTTTGGTTCTACCACAGATTTCCTTGTTCAGCAGAGGTTTCTGCTTTCTGGTGGCTTTTACCTTTCCAGTTATTTACTCTACAGCCAAGTTATTATGTGCCTTTCTATTCTGTTTGACCTTTAGTACACCTATTGATTTATTTTCTTTTAAACTTCCCAAGTCCATGGTTTTATTTTGTCAGCTGTATAGCAATGTTTTCCTGAAGCCTTGGTGTATTTGTTAAATGCTCTTCCTAAGTGAACTAGGCTAATAATCTCTCTAAGTTTACTTTGAGCAGATATATTTTCCATCCTTGATCACCATTAACTGTAACATGCACCTTCCACTGTCTGTTAATTGAATTAAATATGAGCTTTTCCTTTGCTGTCCCATACTGAACTCAGCCTGTCAGGCTCTGTTGTTTCAGCCACCTTGCCCATACTTTTTAATGAACTAACAAGGAACAAGCATTTTCAAAGTTTTCTGGAATTCTCTCCTGTCCATGAGTTACTGAAAAATGAACATTACCTGCCAAAAAAGCTTTGCAGCCAGCTGTGTTAAAATTTCTCAATGCAAATTACCCAGAACTTCTGATTTAAGTATGTCTAACTACAGTGGCTGTTGATTAATATCCTCTTTAGTTACAGTAGGAATAGAAAGTATATTACCATCATCATCTAACAAATACTCCATCCTTCCCTCCAAATACAGAATAGACATATTTATTGATTTTTTTTTGCATTGTTGCTAAATAAAAAAGAAGTATCTGTTGTTTCTGTTTGGGAGCAGACCTATCGGTCTCTTTCAAGTGGGTTTTTTTCCACTACAGAAATGTTTTGCAAAAACTGTTCCCTTATTAATGTTCTCAATGACACATTTTTGTTTTTGTTGTCAATTATCTATCCTCTTCTACTATCTCATTTGTCTTTTTTGTCCTTATTGGTAAGACTTACTTTTATGGCTGCATTCACTTCCTACTGCAGAGGTCTTTGATTTATTATGCTGAATTTATTCTGTTGTGTTTTTACACAGATACAGCCTCCTTTCTCCTGTTAAAATAAGATATCCTTAAGTTGTTCTTACAAAGCTCTCATATTTTCTTCCTTATTTCCTTCTTCCAGTTGATCTTGCTCATAATGCTTTTTGGCTTTAAAAAGCCAACTTTCTTAAGGCACCACTGTATTCTGTACTGGTTCAAACTTGATTTTCCTTGCATATAGCAATATTGCTTGAATTATTACCACTCATATGTCAATAATGAAGCCAAGATTGGTACTTGGTGTAGGTATTTCCCCTTTATTCAAGACCACATCAAAGCTAGGCAAAAATTACACATAAAACTGATTCATTCACTCCTAGCACTGAAGTATTCCTTTCTGGGAAAGGTTCCTCATCTTTCCTACGGGAAAGACCTGGCTGCAGAGTTAAACCAGGAGAAATGCCAGCCCCACCAGAGGAGTTTTATAGCTCCCTGTGGGATATGGCAAATCACTCCAGCTGGGCCCAGGCACAAATTCCCCCTCCCTCCTCTTTCCCCCATGGCAGGGTTCCCTGGCAGTCCCTGAAATGAGGACAGGCAGCTGTGAGGTGTGCCCTGCCAAGGCAAAGAACATTAACTCTCTTCTGATCACCTGTCTGATGGGGGATGTAAGACTTAGGAGGGAATTACTCTCAACACATGGGTTTTACCCCAAGGTTGCCTGGTGTCAAGGGAAAGCTCTCCTCACTGAATTCTGCACTGGGCTGGCTTCCAGTCTGTGCTAATGGTGGAGGTAAAGGACCAGAGCTTGGCTTTCTAGAAGGCTGCATGGTGCATGTTTCTTTGCAGCTATTCACTCAGCTGCTGGCCAAGAGCACAACCTGCTTTAAGGATTTGTATCTGTGTGGAGCAGCTTTGGGCTCTCGCTCTTTTGAGGGAGAGAAAGAGTTGATGTTCCCCATTTCCCCCTCTCCTTATGGCCAATATTATGACTGAACAAAACCCCTGTTCAGTCTGGGACCCTGGACTAAAACACCTCCACATTGTTTTTCTCCCTTGCACTCATTGCTGCTGTAATTGAAGCTGGTTAATGTGCAGTGGCTTCGTTGGGTGGTTAACAGACCCAATTAGGGCCGAGTTCAATATCTGTTCTGTTGCTTTGCAAGGACAAAACTGGCTTACATCTCAACTGATTAGAGAGAAAAAAAAAAAGTCTTTCAGCAGCTCTTTCCCAGTGCATCATCTCCTCTGTCTCTGGAAGTGCTTGGATTTACTTGTGTGTCCTCAGCAGCAAGGCAAGCACCCAGAGGTGCTGCCCAGTCCCTTCTCTGTGGGACACTGAGTCCTGCCACTGCTGGGGTCACAAACCCAGCCCTCCCAGCCCCTGCTGGGCTGAAGGAGCACAGGTCCCCTGACCCCTGGCAGTGGCTCAGTGGTCCTTGGGCTGAAGGAACACAGGTCTCCTGACCCCTGGCAGTGGCTCTGTGGTCCCTGGGCTGAAGGAACACAGGTCCCCTGACCCCTGGCAGTGGCTCAGTGGTCCCTGGGCTGAAGGAACACAGGTCTCCTGACCCCTGGCAGTGGCCCAGTGGTCCCCAGAGCTCCCCCCAAGCCACGGTGTGCCCAGCTCTGTGCTCCCCTCTGTGTGATGTGGGGGTCTTGTCTGCTCATTCTGCACAACAGGAACATCCCAGCCCACTTAAAGTGTGGAGCCAGGCTGAGCATCCAAATATGTCAAAAATATTAACAAAGCTTCTCTATAGCTGCTCTTCCCCTTCTTCAGCCAAAAAAAAAAAAAATTCTTTCTATTTTGGAGCTTAGGCTCTAGGCTTAAATAGTACATATACATGAACTTTCACCATGTGATTCTGTACTTTATAAAACCATGGCAAAGAAAATATACTGATTTCTTGCCAGGTTCCTCCCCCTCAGTCCTGCTCCTGACACTAGGAGCTTGTTGTAGAGCCAGGAATATTCCATCCCTACAGCTAGGCTTTGACAGTAACTTCCTTTTGTGATTGCAAGTGAGCCATAAAAGGAAAAAAAAAATAAAAACAACAAAAAACCAGGAAGAGTTACAGCAAATTAATAAGTCTATTTTGCTGAATATGTTATTTCTATTAAAATTTTAAAAGAGTTTTAAGTGACAGTAAATGTGGTCTTATTTTAGAATGGTTTCCATAACACTACACAACAGTTGCCAATGGCACTTATGCCTTGTCGTGCACACACACAGTTATTTAGCTGACAACAGTGTTTAAGCTATTAAACAAGATAATATTGCAACTGTTATGCAATGGTAAAGCTCTCACTTGAAAGAAGTATTTGGGGTTTTTAGCTGAAAGTTGACTTTTTTCCATATTCATTTATATTTGCTTTATTAGAAATGTATAATTTAATGTAATATTCAAGGCCCTTAGGGTATACACTCAGTTACCTATAAAACATTCATGCACATTGAACACTTTTTTGGTGCCAGTTCTTGGCTTTGTACATCTGCTGTACAATACTGAGTATTCTAACTAACAACATGCCACTGCCTTAATTGAGTTTAGGTGTTCGAGTCATTTATTTAAATTTAGTAGTGTGAATAATTTATTTCAATTTACATTTTAATTATTTTACCCACTTTTTTGGGAGTAACCTCATTTTCTAGCTTCTAAAAAAATAATCGGCATATGTTTACTGCAGCAACATTCACACTTACTAAATTCTCTGAGAAGTTTAGTTCCAAACTGAGAAATACTAATGAATTATTCATACCCCAGGCACAAGCTGGAGCTGAGTTAGGATGTCCAGATCTAAAAGAGACCTGGCCTTCTAGAACCCAACATTCCCTAAAGCTCCCTAAGATTTGTTCATCTGTTATGGCAAGCTGGACTAAGCTGGATTTAAGCATGGTAAAATGTGAATATTTCTGCTGTCAATATGGATTTGTATGTTTCTTTTATTATTATTATTCTTATATATTATTATCTGTAATTGATCAGTTTATTGGGGCATCATACATGGCATGGAGCTCCTTGTGCTCTCTTCCCCATCTAAGTAATAGATAGTAAGGTCTGAGACAGGCATTCCATTTTCAGCTGGTGCTCCCTGTATTTAGGGCTCTCACAGGTGGGGAAATGGAACACAAACATCTCATCTGTGGCACTCTCAGACATTCCCCAGTGTGCCCAGAGCTCCAGTGGGATTGCTTGTGAATCTGCTGGGGGAACTGCAAGAAGTCCAAGCTCTAAAGACTCATGTCCTCAGAAAGAAATGGGGAATTTGCTGGAAAAACAGCAACAGTTTAGGAAACATTATTTATTTATTTAGCTAATTGCTCATTTTCTGAAAAATCTGCTTGCTTTAAAGGTGGGATTTTATAGGGGCTTAATATCTGCAAACATACCCAGCATCTGAATCCAGCTCTTACAGAACATCTCTGCCACTGGCACATGCCTGCAGAGGTTTCAGAGTGTTAACAGGACAAACACTGTCCCCATTTTGTAGTTTTATAACCAGAAAAAGATGCCTTCAACAAAGGGCAATGAAAACCACTCGGAATTAAACCTGTGAGGAGTTTTTCCTTGGTGGCTGAGTCAATTTGCCACCACTGCTGTGTGCAGACATGGATCTACACGTGCATCTGTGACTCCTGGGTTGTCTCTTTTTTTAGAATGATCCTTTCCAAATACAATGTAAGCACAGGCAAAAATATATGCATTGTTTCCAGCCTGGATGTCTTTACTCCTTGGATTTCTGCATATATATGTATTATTTGTATTATTCACACTGTCTCTTTAGACTCATGCATATCTTTTCACACACACAAGTGTGCCCTGAGATGTTACAATCTCTTTTACCTGTCGATCTATAGCTATATAAATGTTTCTCTAGGTAATAAATTTCACCACATTTTACTTTAAAATGTAATTTTTTCCAAATTCACTTTTACTGCTAAATATAGTCCATAATGGCCTGTCCATAAATGAACACCTTGAGAGTGGAAAGTGGTAAGCAGAAAATATTTTTAATAATAAAAATCTTTAGCTACAACAAACTACATGCATATCTTTCTTTTGAATATCAATGGAGGTGCTACTCAAAGTATTATTTTTCAGCTGTAGAAACCCTTTCAGCTGAGCAGAAGTTGGGTGCAGAGGGTTCTGCAGTGAAGCAGTGATCTGGGGAGTCGTGATTCAGATGTGGTGACAATCATTTTGGCCAAGGCCATGAACTGGAGCCTTCCAGAGTTAAATCCATGGTCTGCAGCACCAAGCAAGGTGGTGTCAGTGCTGCTGCGCCACAGGGGGCTTCCCTGCTCCAGAGGGGACACAGAATCCCTGTGGAAGTTTGTGCTGGGGAAGGTCTGAGGTGGGGGCTGTGGGGTGCAGTGGTTCCCCTGCTCACACTCTGCACATCCCAGCTGCAGCAGCTGATAGCTCAGCAGAGGGTTAAATCCTTGTTGGACCACAGCCATCCCGAGGGCTGCACTTGGGGAAGGAACTGGGGAATGATTGAGACAAGCACAAGGCTGAGCTCCCTCAGAAGGGAGCTGTCCCAGGGCCACTGCAGGCGCTGTGGGGACAGGGACACAGGGAGGGGAGCCCCTGGCTGGGGCTGGGGAGCAGCTGCCCGGGCTCTGGGACACAGGGAGGGGACTTCACGTGCCAGGGGTGCAGGGCTGGGCTGGAACCAACAGGCTGCAAAGCAGGAGCATCCAGGAGGTGTCACACCAGAAATGAGCTCCAGGGACCGTGAGCTGCTGCAAATCCACTGCATGACTAAATCTACCCCCCAGCCATCTTTAACTATTCATTCCTCAGCCTACAGTCTCACTAACACAGGCATTTTGCTCATTCACACCCTTACAAACCCTGTCCTAAAACACAGCAGATTCTGTAGTTAATGCTGGTGTGCCAGGAAAAGCTCCTGGAGAGCTGTGGTGAATATGCAATATACACACACCTTACTGTGCTACAAACCTGCATGTGGCCTGGAAGTAATACAATTAAAATGATTTTTGGACAACATGACCTCTGTTTTGAAGGTGAAAGGCCTTCCTAAAAGCTAAACAGAATATAAGCAAAAGGTGGAAAACTAGAATCAGTTGGTGAAAACAGAGAAAAAAAACAAACATTTTTTCCACACAATATACTTATAATTTGTTTTAAAAATGGTTCAAATATTTTGGAATTTTGTGGGCAACTCTGAGACTTATAGTTCTTTGTCCCATTGCACTCACTATCCAATACTGCACATATGCAATAAATTTGCAAGACGGAAGATCAAGAGCAATGGACATAACTGAAAACAGTTTTGGCCTTGTTTGACTGTAAAAGGCTTTTCAGGGGCAGATTTATTTGAGAAAGGGACTTATTTGATGGCTCTGAACCTACCCCCTCTCCTCACCTTTGTGCTAGAGGCACAGTGGATATGCTGGCAGAAGTTTCATGCCATACTTTCCCCCTAAGCCTCCACTGCTGGAAACAGGATATTAAATGCTTGGCAATAAAGCAGTTTCTGCTTGTTGTTCAGTAACCTTGTAGCCTTCAGCTCTGCTCGAAAATCTTACAGGAGCCGAGTACCCAAGCAGGAATCAATGATTTGTATCAGGGAGGTAGGAGGATATTAAAGATACACCAGAGGAAACAAAAAAAGAGGCCAACCTTGGAGCAGCCAAATGGGTAGAGACCCTATGGTTCAACTCCTAGCCCTCATTACTCGTCCCTTCCCGTGGCTGAATTTAATCTGACATGGTTCTTGCCAGCCCCTCCTCTGGCACTGCAGGCTGCCTTTAAACTTGACAAGCGGCTTTTGTGGTCAAGCTCTGCTGGGCACGGAGTTTTGACTGGGGAAGGAGGTGAGGCAGGTGGGGAAATAGCACTGCTTCTCCACCTGGGCTCTGGTGGGGCTCTGGCAGGACACCTCTCAGTCATGGGAGAGGGTTTGTAGGTGCTGACAGAGCTGAGGAAAGCAGAGGTCTCTTCCCACCCCTTCGTTATTAGTCCACACCCTAATTGAGGGCTGCGTGCTCCCTGGCAGCCACCTCCTGGTGATGTCCAGGAGGAGCTGTGCTGCTGATCCTGATGGGAGAGAGGGAGGCAGCAGGTGAGGGGCAGGGAATGAGGCCAGGTGAGTGCTGAGCTGCAGGTGAAGGTGTTTGCAGGTCTCTCGGGTGCTGCTGGAGGTGCCGGACAGGAGCAGGGCTTGCTGCTCCTCCCCTCTTGCTCAGCCACTTCTGATGGCCTCCCCTGCCTGCTCTATTCCTTCCTCATCTCAATAAAAAGCATTCAGACTTTTGTGAAACTTGTAACACCCAGGGAGCTGTCCCTGCAGAACGAGCTCTGCCCCTTGGCCTCTGGCTTTCATTGAGTGGTCAAAGCTGCAGTACAGGATTGGATGCTGGCCAGCTAGCTCTCATTGTAGATAACATCCCAGTGGGCCTGGGGATCAATCCTCACACAGACAGAACAATTCTCCTCTTCAGGGGTACAGTTTTCTGTAGCTCTTCCTGAGCTGACTCAGCCTGCTCACACAGGGACTGTCCTTTGAGCAGCCAGGTGAGGTCAGGACTCGGATGCCTGGAGGGTCTTTCAGGTACATTTGGCAAGTGAGGAAGCCCAGGTTGTGAGTACAGGAATAAAAACACATTTCAAAGTCCCCAGTGAAGGAGACAGTCAGGTCTGGGAGTGCCAGGAGTGCCTGGTGCAGCTGCTCAGGCAGAGGGAGAGCAGCGGGGCTCAGGCCATGGACACTGCTCTGGTGGCAGGGCTGCAAGGAAATGAAATGTGTGTGGGTTTTGCTTTTCCTCTGAAGTACATAACTCTTTGAGAAGTCTTCAGGGAGCCTTACTGTTTACAGATTCTGAGTCAGGGAAGAGTTCCCTTGTTTTTTTCCTGAGCGCAGTGGATCAAGTGAGTCAGATCAGTTTGGCCAGGAGGATGTAACACCCATGATGCCTTTCTGGAAGGGCAGAGGAGAGCAAGCTGAGAGACTGCAATTCCAAACTGGAAGAAAAAGAAGGTCCAGGAACTCATGCTGGTCTCTGAGACCTCACAGCAGAGAGCTGTGAGGGCACTGAGCCATGATGATTTGGGGACCCCCATTATGCAGAACTCTGAAGGGCAGATTCTGGTCCCCGTTGCAGCACTGCAGTCCCAGAACAGCCTGTTAATTCTGAGATGTGGTGAAGAACCAACAGGAGCACATCCAGCCTCCATGAGCAGTCACCCCTCCATCTCTCCCTGAATCCACTTGGTGAAGCCTTTCCATACTCCTGCACATGCAGGGCTGTCCCCAGCCCTTCTGCAGCTGAAGGGCCCCCAAAGCCCCTGGAGTGATGGTGGCTCGTTCTGCAGTCTGAACAGAGCATCTCTCACCTGATCTGAAACGACCACTCACTCTTGTGTATCACCATAAAATCCATCTGCAATGCTAGATTCTTCCCAATTAAATGCCAAGCTTCCAGATCAGTCCAAGTGTAATATGAGAGAATCTTTAACTAATTCTGAGTGTTCTCCTGGCCCCAGCAGAAGGCTGGGAGAGAGGATCAGTGCAGTTAAATCCCTCTGCTGTGCTCTCCTAAGAAATTCCACAGCCTTCAGCCCTGTCTGAAGGGGCATTATTGCCATTGTTGTCCTTTAGGGGTTGATGTTAATGACGACTGAAAGAGCTTAATGAGCATGTGCCTTGAATAAGCTCTTTATACACCTTATAAAATAATTACATTTTATTGAAAATTCCACAGGGCCAAGCTCACAGAAGCAGTCAGGGGTGCCAATTTAATAGGATATGGTACAGTGCTTTACTCAAATAAGGCCAGATCCTTCAGAAGTTCACCTTCATGGCCACAAAGGACAGCAGGGCCTCGCTGAGCACAGGATACCTGCTGTTATCCACCCTGAGGCTCTGGGGAAAGACACTTCAGCTTAAGGATCACAAAACACTCTGAAACGGAGTGGTGCTGTTTGGCAAGAGGAATAGTATTTGTGTTCTAACAGCACAGAGACACCTGGTGATCCCTGATGAAAGGTGGCATGTCAATAGCCTGTTAAACATTCTTTAAATAGGGATGGTGAGCTCCTTTTCCTGGTCTTCTTCCCATCCAGCACAGATCAAAATTGTTGACCTATTAAGGAAAGAAAGACATTCCCAAAGGAATGCCTTGTGGTGTCTTCTGGGATGCAGTGGGGCCTCTGCCTTTAGCAACACACAGCTGTGGAAGCTCCTAATGGGGCTATAGAAAGTTCTTAAATGGGAAAGAATGACAAAGAGCCTATTGAATCTGGGTAGGGTAAGTTTCTCATAGTGTAAGCATTTTGTAAGAGGAAATGGCTGAATGACTCACAGATAAATTGCTTGTAATACATTTCATTAGAAAATTAAAATTTGTAAATTTATTTTTCATCTTTAAGCAGAATGCTTCCATATCTATCACTGAAGAAATACTCTTTGGGTCTGCACTGAATAAAATAAAGTACAAACTAAATACTACCATAATGTGCTTTGAATGTTATCAAATACATATTCTGGATGAAATTTAAACCCTCGTGAAAACTTTTTCAACCAATTATATTATTTATACTGCAAAAATGTTTAAGGATCTCATCATTTCAAGACCAGGCCCTTCAACAAAATGTGATTTTTTTTCACTAATGGGCCCATGGAACCTCTTTTCAAAATATTTACTAGATGCATGAAGGGGACCTGTGTATCAGAGACTGCAAGGACCAGAGGTCAGTGAGCATCCTTGGCTCTCAGGGCAGGCAGTCTGCAGCTACTGATGAGATCTGAGCTGCAGCCTGGACCAAAAAAACCAGAGAAGCCTTCAGCATCCAGATCCCAAACTCTGTTGGTGGCAAAATTCTGAATTTTGTGTTAACACAAATTCAATGCAGAAAATCACAGGATGCTTCAGAAATGTGAAATTCTGGTGTATTTTTTCTCTGTCTCAGGTTTCTGAGTCCTTCCAGCAGACTACTGCCATGTTTTCCAGTTTTTCCTTTGTAACTGTGGAGGTTAACAGTGTATTTTATAATGTCATATGCCTGAATAATTATCAAATTCCTACTATTCCTGTGACATTTCCAGGCTCCTGTCCATGGCTGCTCATTCCTACTCAGCCCACCAGAGCTTCTGAGCCTGCAGCTGAGGAACACTCCCTATATAATTGCTTAAGCTCTTGGCACAAGTGCAGGGTGGGATGAAAAGTAGGGAATTTTACAGATTGGGTCAACTTCAAGCAGAACAGAGTGGTTTTCAGCCTGTGAAGATGCATTTTTGGAGGTTTCATTCTTCTGCAGCAGGTTATGGGACCATCACAGTTCCCTGCAAGGTTCTGCCCAGTTGTAGTTGTAGTTGTCAGGAGGAATCCAGCCCTGATGGGGAGAAATGTCCAGCACAGTCACACATTTTGCCCAGAGCAATTGCTAGTTGTGCCTACAAGGTAAATAAACAGCAGAGAAGGTGGTAAGAAGTTAAAAAGGTGAAAGAAAGAAAGGTTCTTTTTAAAAAAACAACAAACCTGTTTGAGCAAAGCAAGGCCCAAGCACTTCCCATGTTTTACCCCTACAACAGGGAGCCAAAATAAACCAAGGGAGGGTCCTGAGGATGTCACCCTGCATGCAGGGACACCTGCCACAGGCAGTCACTTGTGGAGCACTGAGGTGGAGCTGTGTCCGGGCTCAGTCAGGCTCTGAAGCCAGCCCCTCCAAACGTGTGTGTGCAGTGCCAGGGGTTACACTCTAGTGTCTGTATGCAGTTTATAATGAAATAATTTCATTAGGCAGGTGTGAGGTGTGAGGTAATATACAGTGTAATCCTGTATAACACAATCATCATCACATTTTGATTCCCCTGCCCATCACCTTCCACATTTATCTTCAGAGACCTCTTAATGAAACAGCTGCTTAGATTTAATTAAACAACAGCATTATATAAACAAGTTCTTTTGTTTTGTGTGCTGAACAGGGCATTCATCTTCAAAAGCTTTTCTGCCAGAGCTGGCCTGGCTGCCCCTTGACTTGTCTCTATTCCAATTACCACTCCAGTTTAGCTGATTAATTTGTAGCCACTGGCAAACATGCACAGTTGGCAGGACATCATTCCGTTTCAGTGACAAGCACTATAAAAAGATCATTATTTTCATTAGCATAAATAACTGCATGTTGATAGAACTCTGCTTTCTGAAAATAGGTTAAAGTCTTAACTGTCTGTGTCTTAACAGTGGCCCTGAGTGGGCTGCCCCCTCCTAAAATTCTGAATGGTGCAGGACTTTATTCATTACCCAGGTATAATTGGAAGGAAAATTATCACATAAGTGATAATAAGCTATCAGTGTATAATGCTTAATGACTGCACTCAGCCCAGTAATAGTCTGGAATGATTTTTTTTCTTAAAATGAGACTTTTTTTTGGTAAATGCCTGTATAGACACACACTAATTTTTTACCAAACCACACATATTTGATGGTATATAAGAAAAGTCAATGAAAGAAACAATCATGCACAAATAAATATGTTTTCTCCTGCATTTCCTAGGGCATACAGATATTATTTTTCCAGTCACTGGCCTGGGTTGGCTGCTTTGAATGCTTTTCTGGCTGCACCCTACTAGTCAATCATGTTCCTAAGAGTTTTCCCCTTACTGGGTCTTTAAGAGTTGATATTTCATAACATAGTCCTTTGAGAGGAAAGGTTTAGTTTTGTGCCATACTCTTTTCTCCACCATGATGACACCTGGAACACACCAAGACACCAACAATAAGAAAAGAAACCAGCAATAATAAGAAGCAGTGTTTGAAAGGTAGCACTTTCAATAGGTTTAGTCCCTTAGCCCAGCTTAGCAGCTCTTCAAATGAAAAAGTGTATTAATACACAGGATGTGACCATCTGGATGTTTTTAACTCACTGTCTTAAAGGCAAGGTTTGAAATGAGATTTCTGCTTTAGCTCTTAGGGAATATTTGGTTTTATTTCACACAGAAAACACCGCAAATTTTTAAAATATTTATATATATATATATACACACACACACACACACATGAACACACAGAACCCTGTCTCTGTAGCAGTGGTCTAGGGTAAACACCAGCAAGTGTTGGCCAAGCATGAATTTTAGTCACTGTACTGCCCAAATGTGTTCATGATTCTGAGAAGAACAGCCCTTCAAAGGTACCACTGTTCTTTTTTACTTAATTCACTACTGATGGCATTAATGGTAAAATAACTTTTTCTTTGTATTATACAACAAAACAAAAAATGGGCATGGAAGAACAAGAGAGGCTTTTTTAAACTTTTTTTTTACCATCAAGAAGCCTTGCCACTGCTTTGAAATGTTGCCCAGAGCATTTTTGTGCCCAGCTTGTCTACGTCTTTCAGCCTGTGTCAGAAGATGACTTTGAAAATTAGCTGGCTTATATAACAGAGAAGAGCCAAGGGTAATAAAAAAGAGAGCAAATGATTGCCTCAGTATTGAATATTTTCCAGGAAAAAAAATGTAGAGGAGTGAAAGGTGAAAAGAAGATTTGGACTCCTGACATGCTCTGCATGCCCACAGCTCCTCACAGGTGTCCCCAAGCTCCCAGGCAGAGCCTTTTCCTCCTCCTGGGGCTGGATGGAGAGAGCTGAAGAACCTCTTAGCTTGTCAAAGGACACCAAACTGAAAATGCCTTGCAAAATGCTGTGTAATGTTTGCTGAAATTTTACACCCAGAGTGGGATGCAGGGGAGAGGAGGGTGGCAGGTCTGACAGCACTGCTGGACACCAGGTGGGGAATGGAATGGTATGTTTGGATGCTAAAGTGGATTGTTGGAAAAAGATTTTGAAATCACACTTGTGAAATGCTTGTTTTACAACAAATAAGTCATAAACCAACAATAAAACCACACTGAAACATGCTTTTGCTTTGTCAAAAACAAGTAAAAAAAGAAAAAAAAAAAAGAAAGAAACAAGCAGGAGAACCCTCTGACTTCATCCTATGGGGCATGAAGAAGTCTGGGAAATGCCTCTGAGGAGCAGTGATTTAGGAAGCCACGGTGTTTACTGATGGTAGCAGGAGCCAGAACTGCAGCAAACTGTGGTTACCTTCTGGGGAAGGGAGAAGAGGTGAAGGGTTGTTTGCAGTAGACAAAAACTTACAGAGAGGAGCAAACAGTTTTATTTGTTTGCTTTAAGTTACTGCAAATCACCCTTGAAGGGTATACAAATTGTGGTTTTGGACCCAATTATTTAGGGTGTTGCTGAACAGGATGCATTGTATGAGCAGGACAAAAGGCACTATTGGGCCAACAGAAGTCAGACATTGAGGTAGAGTAAGAGCTTGCCTATTTAATCTCTAGAGAAAACTGGATATTTAAGATGCAATGCAACTGCTGGGAAATTGTGGCCTTTAAGAATAATGCCATTGCATTTCTGAAAAGCTGCCCAGTTCAGCTGAGTTGTATGGACACAGGAGAGTTGAGCAGAGCAAGCAGTGCATGGGGCAGCAGTCAGGGTGCCTGCCAGCCAGGTCAGTTCTAAATGTGCTCCATCCTTTAGGGAAGTGCTGCTTTCCCCATGGCAGCAAACTGGCAAACAACAGCTTGCCTGAATTTCCTTAATGAAATAAAAAGGCACTCTTTATTTTAGACAGGTAAGCACCTCTGAGTTTTGGTAAACATGAAAATTCTTTTACCTGAACTACCAGTTATAAATGGTTGTAAAATANACAAAAGTAAAAAAATGTGAAAAAAAAAAAAAAAAAAAAAAAAAAAAAAAAAAAAAAAAAAAAAAAAAGAGGAAGAAAGTGATCAGAATAGGTTTTCACAAAAGATAAAAATCATCATCTTGCATTTAATTGACTTCAAGACCATTTATCTGGAATAGGGGCTGCAATGTCTCATTAAACTCCCAGACTGGCCAGTGTGCCCTCAGAAGCACCTGCTCCATCCACAGGCACAGGTAACAGCTGGAACAGCTGGTTTGGCAAGTTTGGTAAGTGACAGTGGGACTTTGTGCTCCTCAAACCCCAAGCAAACACAGGAGCTGCTTCAGCCCATGCTTGAGATGTGTTTTTTTCCTTGGAATGATTATTTCTGTTACACCATCATATCGCAGGAATTCTCCCAGAAAGCACAACAAAATCAGGTGTTTTTCTTTGGAAGAATCAGTGCTGAGAACTCATTCTGATGTCCTAGTCCTTTGCTGAGCAGAAAATGCTTGTGCTTGCATTTTCTTCAGCTGTTGCTGTCCTGGCTGCCAACATGGCTAAACTGATGATGGATCAGACTCACTGCTTGCTGGAGCCAACCATCCAAATGCTTTAAGAGGCATCCATGCTGCTCTCCAAGCATCACTGTTGGCTGCCCTCCAGCAGCCTTATCTGGCTAATCTAATACTGCAGAAACAAAACTGTAGAGATTAAAGCAGAAAAGCAACGTGTGTGGACATGTTTGTGTAAAACCACTGACAGGGGAGAACACGTTTTTAACGTAGTGCAGGTGACCTGGAATATTTTCCATTCCTGTGTCCATTTCCCTACATGTCATACAGCACATTTAAAAACCTCTTAGCTTTTTGAGCCTGGATTTTTGGGCTGAAGGATCACAATGAAGCTTTATAGCCCTTTCTTATGAAGTGTGGCATTTCTGACATTATTTGATGCGCAAGAGCAGCTGCATTAGTCAAAGGCTACGCTCGAATAATTATCACTTTAAGCCCATGCCCTGGGAGTATTGTATTCGCTTCCCTCATTATTTCCAGCCCTCCAGGTTATACCAAGAGTTGCTATTAGTACATTACAATCATAAAATGAAGGTAGTCACTTTCTATAAGGGTCAAGCTTTCCTCCTAGGTGCAGGCAAAGTTCATTCCACAGCTCAAGTGGACAGGCAGTGCCCCATGCCGGGCGTTTTGGCTTCCCAAAGGTTTTGTGTACAGCTTTGCTGCAGCTCTACCTTTTGGGCCAAGGCTCATTGGACAGCCCTAAAACGTTTAAGGAAGTCTAACACTGCAGCATCCATGTGCTGCAGCCATCAGCCTGCTCCTCTTACACACAGGCCAGGGTAACTGTGGAGAGTTTGGGTCAAAGTCATGGGAGTTGAACATTCCTGTAAGAGAAGAGCATTCGGAGCATGAAATGGAATAGAAAAGAATGGGGAGCACTAATTACTAATTACTAATTTAAAGCTCCATGTCTGGATCTTTGTGGCTCTGCTGCAGCACATGGCCACATTTCCACACCACGCCTTTCATTTGTCAATAATTTTTTGCAAGTGCAGTGAGATCCCTTTCGCTAAAGCAGTCTTTCACAGGGGTGCATCATGTCTGATTGCCAGCAATCAGTGCCATGGAAGCCATCAGTTAATGATAAGGTGATAGGATAAAATCTTAATGCATCTCATTGATGCTGCTTTGCTGAGGGGACCAGGAAAGAACTTTATTTGGCTGTGTGTGTTGTCTACATTCTATAATGCTTTCAAGCCTGGTCTTTAAATGTTACACCTTCCCTGTAAATAACTCCTGTTCTTACCTTAATTGCAGTCCTAACCAGCACTAGTAAAAGAGTAACATCACAACTGCATCCTGAATAATTTCTTGTCATCTTAAATTGTAAGAGTTTCAGCAATACATTAAAAAAAAATTAATAAGGTATTTTCTTGGAAGCTTTCTGAGGAAACACCAAGTTCCTAGAAGCCTCAGGTCTATGGCATGAAATTCTAAAACTAAAACAACCTTTCTTTGACCCTGCCTTTTTACAGTAGCATGTCAAGAAAAATTAAAATATTCAAATTACAAAATATTCTCCCGCATAAATTTTTTTCCTGAGATAAAGTTAAAAAAATATCATGTGACAATAGGTATTAACCATACAATTTGAAGACTTTAAATGCTGTGGTGTTAGGCAGGGTATCAGACAATAAATGGACTATCAGGACGATATATTTAACATATTTATTTAGAGATAACTTTCTAAAAGGCATATATAGACTACAGGTATGCCCAGTACACACAGACATAATCAGTAGAGATATGTGAGGGGTTTTATTTCTGATGTGGAGTGCTTGGTAAAGCTTCTTATTCAAAGCATTGTCAGTTTTTGAACAGTTAAGGCAAGGCTACTTATTTTGAGCATTTGCTAAGCTGCTGTTACAGTGGCCAGCTGGGCCAACAGGCTCTTTACCCTGGGCTCCACAGCTTACCAAAGCTGTCTGCCTGCTGCTGAAGAGCCTGTCCTGTGTGAGAGGCACATTGTCTGTGCTGAGGACATTTCAGCCTGCTGGGAAGGGGGACTCAGCCCCGATGGAGCCAGGCTGCCAAGTGCAATCCCTTCCCCACAGGCTGGAAAGCCCAGGTGTCACAGAGCTGCTCTTCAAAGGGCAGGATTCCCCAGCCTGGGGCCTGCATTGGTTGGTGCTAACAGTGAGGAACTACTGGAAACAAGGCGACCCCGTGGCAGGGAGAAATGACGAGGAGTGTCACCATGATATTTTGTGCAAATCCTTTGCTAGGATTTTTCTCCTATTCTAGCTGAGAAGCTTCAGAAAAAAAAATGTAAACAATAACTATCTGATAGCTGTGGAATGTAGTCTGGAGGCTGCTTTCCAACAGGTGCATCTTTGATTAGTCCATGTAAGTTGTTTCTACTTAGTGACCAGTCATGGTCCAGCTGTCTCAGACACTCTGAGAGTCACAGGTTTTTTGTTATTCATTCCGTTCCATTTCTTTCTAGCTTTCTGATAGATCCTTTCTCTCTATTCTTTTTAGTATAGTTTTAGTATAACATTTTAATATAATATAATATCATAATATAATAAATCAACCTTCTGAAACAGAGTCAAGATTCTCATCTCTTCCCTCATCCTGGGACCCTCGAACACAACCACAGAGGAGGACTCCATCTTATCAGAAGGCTAATTAATTACTTTATTACACTATATTATTCTATATTATATTACACTCTATTATATTACATCCAAACTGAATCTGCCAAGCTCTCAACTGCTCTCCACTGCCCTCATCTCGTGACTGCCAGCCGACAGTCCCGACACACACACACGTGCTTGGCCCTGACAGGCCAAGGAAACAAAACACCATCACTCTGGGTAAACAATCTCCATATTGCATTCTACTTTGGCACAACACAGGTGCAGCAAATGAGATAAGAATTGTTTTTCCTTTCTCTGAGGTTCAGAGAATGTGAATCTCAGAAATATTCTTGGGAAGTTGTGCCTTGCTTTTCTCTGTGAAGAGAAATGTGGCTACAAGGAACCAATGGAGCATCCACAATTTCAATACTCCCTTGGTTCTCCTTCTGGGGAGAGGAGCTAAAGCAGCACACAGAGGACTCTGGCCCTGCCAACGTGTGCATGGGAGAGGAGAAACCCAGTCCAGCCAGGCTGCACAACCACCCAGCAGCAGCAGCATGATGTATGAGCACCCTGCTCGTTTGCACAAGGCAGCAGTGGAACACTGACTTGTTTCCATGGCAACCTGAAAAAGAATTACAGCTTTAAAGCTGACTGAATGGTAGCCCCATGAAAAAGTAAAGGGCAGACCATATCTTTCTAAAATATAATTTAGTAGTAAGTCACCTGAACAGTATTAGCTAAAAGGATTTCAGCACTGGGCTTGGGAAGTGACCCATTTGGGATACGGAGTGTTAGGTTTTCCTAATGGTGTGCCTGAGATCTGAAGGGCCTGGTGGACACACCACATAAAAGAAGAGGAAAATACCTTTATGCCTGAAATCTCTTACCAGAAAAACAAGAATCTCTTACCTCTTTACAAAAGTGACAATTTTCTATCAGATTATTGCACTCCCCTTCACCTCTTGTGAAGACATGGGGACACATGTTGAGTGCCTGGTACAAAAATACACGGGGAAGGAAGGAGAAATGTGGTGAAAATTAAATAATCCCTGGGGTGAGTAGGAGGAAACTTCTGTGTTCAGACTGGAGACACATCAAGTTAGACTAGGAGGCCAGAATCTGCCTCTAGCACAATGCATTATCCTGCCCTCAGAACACTACTCAAATCTAATCCTGAACATTTCAGAAAGTTTTTAACAGAAAAAAACTCCCATTAACTGCAGCCAGAGTTGAGAAAAATGCTCAGGATTTGGTCATTTCTGTGAAATCAGGGCTGAGGAGAGGGGAAGAGTGCGGCAATTTGTACATGCAAGATGATATTTTTTGCACAACCACAGTTAAAAGAAATAATCAAATTTATTATGGTTGAAAAATTATGGAAAGCAGAAATCTAAATTTATTGTTGGGTAGTTTTCTTTACAAACAAATAAAAATCAGATCCCAGCAAAGTCCCATGTACATCAGTCACAGAGAGCACTGACTAATATTTGGAAAGTGTGGTTGGAGCAATGCAGAGAGGCAAATCTGGAGCTCTCATAGACTGACCACAAACACTGCACTGTTCAGGCTTTGGGCAGTTAAACCTCATTGTAAATTACAGAAATCAGTATTTTACCAAGAAATATGGCCAATACAGTATTGAAAACAGTGTCATGTCATGAAAATAGACTTTCTCCCAGGAGTGGGGGCCATTCAGCTCCTCCCAAACCAAATGTGACTGTGTGAGTTGTGCTGAAATCTGGATGCCCCTTCTCTCTCTCAGTGGTTTACAAAAAGCAGCTGCCTGTAAAAACTCATTAAAAAGTCTTGTTCAAAAAATAAGTACAAGAATTGACCTCGGTTTCTAGAAATGGCCACAAGAAGGAATTATTTCTGTGTTTGGGTAAATGAGACCTTCGATCCACAACCCCTTTTTCCCTTTTCCCAGCAGAAACCTGCAAAAACCCATTGCTTTGAGTCTTAACAACACCAGTGTCCTGATTCTCAAGAATGAACAACACTGTTAATCCCTTAGGCTGGGATTTTCAGGGGAATCTCAAAATAAAAACCTCAGTGAAAGAAATAAGCACTCTTGGCAGCCTGGCCATCCCTCTCTGTGGGCCCCAGCAGGGGAGAAGCCCAAGGCTGGAGCTGAGTCTCCAGTGTGCAGGATACCTTTGCCCTCTTCTGGGAACACTCTCTTAAAACATCCTATTAAGGTATAGGTTGAAACAAATCACGAGTGTGTTTAATAACGTATAAAACAGCTTAGTAAAATTGTCATGAAAATTTAAAAGCTTGGGCAAAAACCCTACACCTCTGCCATTTATACTGATGACAATGATAATGAAAAAAATAATGATGTTTTAACTCACCCATCAAAAAAATTTATTCACCCTGAGAGAGTAGAAATGTGCAAAGCTGGTGGAAAGATATACTTACCTTGAATTTATAAACTGTTCCTCAGATAAAGAAACACAGGATGAGGAGTTGCCTCATTTACATTCATTCATTCATTCACCCTTGGCCATTTTTTCAGCCAAGTGGATGCAAATTCTTTGAAGCCATTAGAGCTGATAAGAGAGAAGCTCTAAACGTGAGCTCGGTGTCACTGTCCACACATCTGAGGTGATTCCCTGTGCACCCCAACTGCCAGGGACACCCCCACTCACAGCAGCCTCCAGGCACCCTCTGCAGCCCATCCAGGGCTTAAAGTGGGAGGAAGGGCTCAGGACCAGAGGTAAGAAATATTTCCTTGTGGGCCTGCCTTATATCAGTCTGCTTAACAATCTTTCTGCTTAATAGAAGGTGAATAACCTTTCCTTACTTCAGTAGCCACATGGCAGATGAAATAGTAGGAATTAGATGATTATTACTAATCTGAGAAGGCAATTCCTATGCACGTGTTTCTTGCTGGTTGATGTCCAGAGAAATTCCGTGTCCTGAACTAGAGCTTTGTCATCAGTTGGGCATAAAACATATAAAAAAACCCAACCAAACAAAAAAAGAGATTATTTACCCTTGAATTCACATGCTGAAAGACCCCAAAGGAATGAAAGGCAGCAGGGGAATCGAACAATAAGGGTTGTGGGGAGGAGATCAATTTTACAAGGAAGATGTTTCTATTTTGGAATTGTTTCATCACAGGAGAGGCCCAAGCTGGTCAACCTGCCTGGACACAGCAGAGCAGAACCGATACTTGAGCTGCCCATAAAGAAGAAAGCTTGGCTGAATAGGGCACTTCTCTTTTATAGGGCAAAGCACGGGCATTTGCAATCAAAGCACACACATGGGCATTCAGCCTGAGATTTACTGAAGACAGTGGTGCAATGAAAAAAGGAGAGAGCACACGCTGAGCTCTGTGTGGCTTTGTTTTGTGGACAGTCACAGCTTAAGGAAATGGAGCTGTGAGTGAGGACTTTTGGGAAGGTTGCTATGCTACAAGACATATTCCTCCAAGTGTTTATATCTGCCCCTTCGTAGCTGCAGATAAAGGACAATGAAACCATTCTATGACCTTGTCTGGCATTAGCCCCTGACCTCACCTGGGTACCAGAAGTATGCTTCAATGTAAACAGACACACATATTTAGCATTTAGCCACATCAGGTCTAAATTCCAGCTTTTTATCCCTGTGGTATGGTGGACTAAGGCAATTTGCCACTGCAAGGAATGAGAATCCCACCAGCAAATTGCTCCTCGCAGCGCCCAGCAGCAGACCTTGTAAATGACTATGATTGAATTTGTTCTAAATTAATTCAGAAGCGTGGGGGATTTTCAGACAGAAGAACTGATCACTGTGCAGTTAATTGGGCCTGCCCTCTCAGCCCCATGCCCTGTCAGGCCAGCTAAGCAGCTGTCCCAGCAAAGGGAGCGGGGATGCCAATGAGGCCAGAAAAAAGCCCTGACAAGAATTTAAATGAAATAAAATTGCCAAACTCTTTGCTCCGTTGCCTTTGTTGGGGTTAGGTCTGCAGAGACCTTGAGCCAAATGCCAAACACAAACAGAAGACCAAGACAAATTTGTGTGGCATTTCTACTTTGCCATCTTGGGATGCTCCTGCTCTGGGCTCTCTGGGGAGCAGCCTGAACTGGCAAAATGTGCCTGCTCTGACCTCTGCTGTGGTTCTCACAACGACAGGGCTTTGGGGCCCATTTGCCCTGCTGGGAATGGGGACTGAACAGAGCAAACCACCCTCAGCATCCCCCTCTCCTGTGCTCAGCTCTCCTCTCCCGTGCTTGGTGCCTCCTGGCTGCTCACACTCTGCAGGCTGGGGGCTGCCGGTGCTGGGGAAGAGATCCCTAACCACAAATAACTCCTGCAAATCCCACACAAGTGCTGGGGTGTGACAGAGGAGCAGCACTGATGCTTTGGGAACACTCTCTTAGTGTTCTCTGAGGTGTGCACAGCAGGAAGGCATTTGGGAATGCTGGCTGGCAGACAGAAGTGCTGGGGAGGGGAGCTCTGGCAGCCCCAGGGGCCGTGGTACTTTATGTGCACCGTGCTCCTGGATGAGGCTCCTGGTAACAACCTGCCCAGCAGAGCCTTTAAAACAAATTATGGATGATAAAGCAAGAATCCAAGGTAAATTTTCAGAGCTGATGAGTGAAAAACAGCTCACATCTTTATGTGCCGGCTGAGCACATTTAGGGGAGAGCCACTGGGGTGCAATAAGCATGATTCCACACTGTGTCACTTTTAAGAGTAAAACTTCATAATCCTTGGCAACTTCTGCATCCTAAAGAGCAGGGTTTGAAAAGTTAGCACACACTGAAACACTTCCTCGTTTCTGCTCAGGTAACTCCTCCCTCAGGGGCTTTGGGGAGGACAGTGGGAGCTGGGGCTGGGTCAGCTGGGTCATGGACCAGCAGGTGCCTGGCAGGGCCACCAGCCCCACCCTGGGCTCCCTGGCTCGGGGGGCAGCAGAAATGCAGCCCCTGTATGAGCCATGCTCATGTGGCTCTCTGCTTCTGCTTCCTCAGGCGTGGCATTCACAGGGACCAGGATCAATTAAATATTCCAGAATTCTTAATTTTTAGGCAGCAGCTCATCCTACACTAATTAGTGCAAATGGAGGGGTGGGGAGAGGGTGGGGAAAGCAGAGTTTAAACACTACAGTGACAGATGCATTTTATAGGATCTAATGATTCATTCTGAGATGCAATCATCTTTTCAAATCCTATTACCAGCTACTGTTCAGGGGCTGCCTGTTTTCAGGGCTGTGCCCATCACAGGGCAGATCCAAACACAACTGGAGATATTGCAAAGACTTAAATGCCTTTGATGTGGGACCCAGCTGACATGTTAAGAAATAAATCTAATTAAATTCTCTGTTACATGGAATATTTGTGAATACAGGTACACAGAATGTTCTGTGAGGTGACTCTGATGGTGGTTCAAACCCAGCTGCAGTCTGTGGTTGTTGGGGATCCACTGGTGAAGTTTCTGCTTTAAAAAAAAACCAAACAAAACAAAACAAACCAACAAGATTTACAAATAACCTTTCATGCTTTTGGCTGCTTGTCCATCCTGTCAGATGTTCCAGCAGGCAGTGTGACACAGTGTGCTGAAACCCATCTCTTGCACACCAGGACACCATCATAGAGACTTTTCAGACATGAACTCAGCTAAAATCATCAAATTGTTTTAAAATATTTTGAGCATATTAGAGAAATCTATGATTCTCTTACCCATGTTTCACATGTGGTTTTTGTAGACTATAGCAAAGCCGTCTTTAGAGAACAAAATCCAGAATCCTCAGAACAGAGCTGCTCTGTAAAATCTCTCAATCAAACAGAGATTTCAGCTCAGGAATCCAGATCTTCTTCAGTCCAGCTATCTTTTTACTTTCTCTGCCTTGCCAGTATTCTGGGGGTGTTTTGTGTGCAATAAGAAACAGGCCACAATAAAGTCTGTTTCTCCAAGTTACTGCTCAGTACTACACCCTTTGGGTATCTCAGACACTACTAGGGCTGTATATCAGAGTCTTTCAAAACCCAGAAAGATAATTGAGCCAGCACTTCAACTTAAGTGACAGAAAGTTCATCTCTTTCATTCCATTCTTTATTTACAGGCATTCTTAGATGGCATCAGACCCCAAGTATACTTAGTCCAGCTTGTTGTCTGCAGGAATAGCAAGCAAGAGGTGAGCAGAAGAGAAAGCAGGAGCCAGAGGCCATGGGTAAATGTGTCAGCACACAACTCTCCCCATAATTTCCAATGGAAAGCCAAAGACTCCAGCCAGCTCTAAGGAAAGCTGCTAATCCAGGGCTGCAAACCATCACACCTCAAAACCAAGCATCCTCCTAAGGTGGAAATTCCACATCCAGAGCCTGCCTTGTTTGCTGGGTGGCATCTGGGCCCAAAACAACCTTTGGCAAATGCAAGGTAATGCACTTAAGCTGGTCTTTGCTCCAGTTTCATCTGCAGTGGTAATTAATGAACGTGACAAGCAGCAGACGCTCTCTTTGCATCGTCTCTGAGCCATTTGCCACACAGAGGGCACATCACTGCCTTCACACCTCGCCTGCCACTGTGGTGAATATTTACACAGATTTGTCACCATGAGCTAGCATGATGTTGCAGTAATCATTAATCTGCTCTCTAGTGTTTAATTGCTCTTATCTGCTGCTGCAGAGAAAAGGAGCAGTTCATTAGGCAGAGGCAGCTCCCCAGCAGCGTCCCTGCTCTCGCTCTGGCCAGAGGCTGTCACACCCCACTCCCTCCCTCCTGTGGCTGCAGGGATCCACAGTCTGGGGATCACTTGTGCTGGAAATCTGCTGGGCTTTGGGGTGTCTGTGGCATCCTCCACGCTGGGGTGGGGCTGGACAGGCAGGGCTGTGGCTCTGGGGGTAGCAGGGCTCAGGTGAGTGCAGTACTGACCATACACCTCCCCAGCACTCTGGCTCTGGCCAAGCCCTGCCTTTGCCCCAGCCTGCCCAGCCTCATCCCCCTCATCCCTCAGCCCTAGTTTCCCCCTCAGCCTCACAATGCCTCACCCTGACCCTTGGGGACCTGGCTCATGGCAAAACCCAAACCATGAGGGACTGCTGAAAGAGATTGACTGCCAGCTCCTGCTCCTCACCCTAAGAATGTGCCTGCCAAAAATAACACTACCATCTACACAGATACAACTTACCATCAGACAGGAAAAACCCAGCAGCTTCCCAGAAAGAGGTGTTCATGTGGCTCTCCTGGAACAGAAGGAGCAGAGAAATGTGATATCTACATAACTGAGTTTTCTCTGCTGCATGCTCCAAATGACACCTTTTGCTCAGATGCCCTCAGGCACAAAGAATCAGGGTGGCTGGGATGTATAAAATAACATATTTAGTTTTGGGGTAATAATATGTCTTTCAAATGAGAATGGTCTATTGCTGCAAGCTTTGAAGAAGCAGCCAGTGCACTTTTTAAAGCCCAAATAGGCATTTTATGATGCAAAGGATAAATCTGTCAGTAAAGATACCCCTAAGTCAAGTAAATACAGCTGTTCTCTTATATGAGGAGCTAGATATTACTTTTGTGGGGAAAATTGTGCCATTTCTTAATAGTGAGCAAAGAAAGAGGGAAAACCAGGGAGGTAAAAATGTGGTTTGTTTTTTTTTTACACCGTGGAGCAGTGAGGTGCAGCTAGAGGTAGAGTGGTGAGGGATGGGCTCTGACGCTTCAGCACCAGCATTTGGAGTGTGTGGTGGGGGAAAAGGATGTGAAAGCTGTCACCTCCAAAACACAGAATGTTTGCTCCATACAAACTTCAGCTGGTCTTTCAGAGCAGCTCCTTTGCAAGTTGCTGATTCCTCAGGTCTGTGGCAAATGTGGAAACACAGGTGTGGTACGAGATTCACCTGTAAGGAACAATTTAACACTGGTTTAGCTAACTAATATTTCAACAGCAGCCATGAAGACACAGCTACGTGGTCCCAGCCATGATAATATCCAAAGCTGAGAAGAAAAGAAAGGAAAGGGACCAACATTCAGGCTCTGCAGCTGGGAACAGGCAGCCAGAGAGGGTTCATGATGCAGCAGCACAGGAGACTGTGCTGGAGCAGGTGTGTGGTGGAGGAACAGGCACTCCCATGGTGGCAGCACTTTGTACATGGACATTCAGCTGCCCACAGACACAGACTGGTGTGACCCATCACAGAACAGGAACTGACAGGAGCTAGGCAAATCTGGCATGCACATGCCCCTGTGACTCTGGACGTCTCATGTGCTTTGTGGTTCTGACAATAAGAAATCAATACTGATATTTTTATGAAGATACTATTTTGTAATTCTAGGTCCCAAATGGGACTATTGCAGTATTATGGATGAGAAATAGAAAACCCCCAAAAATCATCTTAGAGGGACAGAACCCTGTTGCTCCAAGTGGAGGGATGTACAAAAAGCCACACAAAAACCTTCCTGTTCAATACCAGACTGCAAGATCAGCTATAAAACTGCAGGATCAAAGGTCTGTCTAGCTCAGCATCCTGCTGCTGCCATGGGCTGATATGTGATGCTGAAGGCATCCTGCAAGGGCAGGATGGTCCTGAGCAGTCTCCCTTATGTTCCCATTCTAGGCAGTGCTCTACTTCCCCTGCCAGTGTTTGAGCATTTCCTGAGCCAGCAACTGCCTTCAGCCCACAGTCTGCAGCCATACCTGTACCTTTTATGCCTGGTTAAATTCCATCTGGACCCACAAACAAATGGCAGCCTCAGGGGAGGGGTCCCACACTTTGGTTGTGTGTTCCACCTAGAGAAATGTGTAGAAGAAACCTGAGTTGCAGAGTTGCAGTTTCTCCTCTCACCTGTACCAACGACTTGGTGAGCATGTGCTCTGCATTCCCAATGATCAGTGCTTCAGCTGGGCCTGGAGTCCAGCTGGACTCTCCCAAGAGACACTGGGAGAGCAGGGGAGTGTTGAGTTGCAAGCCCTGCTGGCTGCCCCTGCCGACTGCCCCTGCCTACCCAACTGCTCTCATCACCTCCTCCACCAGACAGGACAGAAACCATGGAAAACTTATGGTCTGAGATAAAGAAAGGAGATCTCTCACCAATTTCATGGGCAAAACAGATTTAACTTGAGGGAAATAAATATAATTTATTGCCAGTCAAAATAGGGTTGGACAGTGAGAACCAAAGACATCAACCCCTATTCCCAGTCTCAGCCTCACTCACCCAGAACTGCCCTGGTGTGTGGCTGGTGAAAGCAGACCACTGGAAAATGTCCTGAGACAGGCAGCTGAAGGAGAAGAGTTTGGGGGCTGGGTTTCCTTTGTTGGGCATATTCTGCTTAATCTCTGAAGGTTTTTCATGTTTAATGACCTCCTGCCCTCCTCTCTCTGCCCTCTGCCCCAGAGCTGCCTTTGCTGAACTCCCAGCATAAACACCAGCTCTTGGATTGTCACCAGGAGGTTTTCTTAGGAAAAGCCACTTTCTCTGGCACAGCATATAGGGATTTATGTTGGATTGCAAAGGAATGATAAATAGTATCATTGTAATTACAGAAACAGGCTTATTCTCTGGATCTTCCCCTTGTGCCATCATCCCCTCCCAACGAGCTCCAGCTGTCCCTCATTCTCCCTGTGCAGGCTGGAGGAGACAACCAGGGCTGGATGAGCTTGTGGAGGAGATTCCCAGCAATGAGGCTTTAGCACAAGTTTATTCAGGATTGTTCCACCTGTAATTGACTGTGCTTCAGTGCTGCAGGGTTTGTTCCTCCAGAACAACTCTGGAATAATTAAATAATAAGAGAGAGGAGGAAAAAAACCTGCAGAGTTAAGTGAGCTTTGAATGTGTGCTGGTCCCACAGCTTGTCGCAGCCCCAGTGCTCCCTAAACTGGGGCAGCAGGCAGGACACAGTCCCCACTGCTCCCAGAGCCTCTGATATGCTGATGCTTCAAAAGGAAAAGAGGAGACAATGACAAGTCACTTCCATCAGGAAGCAATTCAGTTCATGTGGTTCTGAATTTTGTCTGCAGCAAAGAAATCTCATCACAAAGCATCTTTAAGCACAATGAGCAACGGAGGAGATGGAGAAATAATGAAACTCAGACTGATCTACTGTAACTCTTTCAAGTGTGCTCTGTTAGGGAGAAGCCTAGGTAATAAATTATTGTAATTTTAAAATTTTAAATTGAGCAATCTTACAAGTATTTCCTGTTATTACAGTTCTTGTCAGCAAACAAATAGCAGTTAAAATCTCCAATTCTATTCCCTTCATTTGCTCAGTGGTCTTTCAACTGAACAAATTTGAGCTGGGTTGTACCTCCTGTCTGAAGCTTCCACCCAAAGATGATAATTTCTGAAGAGCTTCAGAAAAAATCAGGATAGCAGCTTTTGAGTTATGTGAGGGAATGGAAAAAAATATGCTTTTCCCATATGTTGTGATTGAAATGTTGCATTTGCATAAGTCAAAACCAGCTGTAGCTATAAAATTTTTAACTTATCCTGATTTATTGCCCCTCTTGAGGAAGGAAAAACAACAAAAGATGTCTCAAGAATGATCCATTCAGTGGATTTTGAGTTAGGACATGAATGGTTACGTCTGCCATATGTGCAGCTGCAGTATTTTCTAGAGAGGTTTTCTCAAAGCTTTTCAACAAGAAGGTTTTAGCCTGCATGGCACACACAGATCCAGGAGTTCTAGATGAAGATGACAGCCTTAAAGGACACTCAGAATTAATCTGCTCTTAGAAATAACATCATTGCCTACAATTGTTCATTTATCAGCAGTGTTTAAATGCTGGACAGTCAGCTTCAGGCTAAGATACCATTGAAATGGACTTAAAAGTATCAGTGTGACATGTCACACACCCTGCCCCAAAGATCTTGAGTAGTTAAAAGCAGATACGTGGAAGGATGTGTGAAATGAGGCAGGGATGGGAAAAATAAAAAGGGAACTCAGCACCTGAATGACACTATTTCCTGTACCAACAGGAACAATTTCATAATTTCTGCGAAAGGAACATACTGTGCTCTCAGATTTTTTTGTGTTGGGTCTTGATTTTTAGTTCCCTCTACCCTAGGAAGGAAAGAGTCTTCCATTTTTCATTTCAGATGCACCTTGGAACTGGTGTTCCATTCCCCTCCTAATGTGCTGTGAGAGGAGTCACCCTGCACATAAGAGATTCTATCTTGCTCCTCTCTCCCTGGCACTGCAGTGAGATAGGAATTAGAGCTTTACTGCACAGCAGAGGAAATTTGGTCCTGGTGAAGCAGGAGACAAAAATTTCCATGCATTTTGGTGGGTGAGCAAATCACACAGAAATGGCTGAGTCATTTCACTGGTCTCTGTGGAGTGCTTTGAGTTCCATAAGGAGACAGGTTCATTAGTGCAACATACACATTTGTTTACCTGTGCACTGAAAAGTTTCCATAAAGTTTTTCAGCTCTACCACTTGGTCTAAATAAAGATCTCATCACTGCCTACACACACTGTCCCACCTGTGTCCTTAAGGGCTGCAACAAGGTGCCCGTTTGTTATCAGTAGGAGTCAAAGGTGGACACTGGCATAATGCTGGAAGTAGGGGATAAAGAATGATACAGTCCTTGTCAGCAGGAAGATTACAGAACCACAACCTGAGCAAATTCAAAGAGGGAAGCAGCCCTCACGTGGCTGTTAAAGACAATATTAGGTTAATGCTGAACTGAAGGGAGCCACGCCGAGCTCCCGTGGCAGGAATGTGGTGCACTTGTCCTTGCTGAGTGTCAGGCCCTGACAGCCCTTGTCACCTTCTTGTCTCAAAGACTTCTTCTGCAAATAAAATCTTGCTGAGGTTTGAAAAGCACTTGGGGTCTGCATGAGAACATTTGGCTGCCCTGGCTGCAGTGCTCAGGGTACACAAGGCACACACGGCTGGTCCTGGGACTGCACTGAGTGCAACTCTGTCTGTTTGGCTTTCTGTTCCCCACCCCATGCTCTGCAAGTTTTGCTTTTGCTGGCAAAAGTTGTTTTCTCAGTGTCAAAAAACGAGCCAAAGTCTACAGTGTAAAATGATTTTTTTCACCTCTTTCACCTTTCCGTGGCAATTGGCAGGATTTGCAGGTTTCACATTACGTGTCAAGCTGCTTCCAGAGGCTCCAAACTCCCAGACTCTTAAAAATCAATGAGCTAGATACAGTGAAAGCTCAGGAATTTCTTGCTTCATCACGTACCACACAGTATATAATGGTTTTCAAAAGAAAGAAACCAACACAGGTGTATACAAACCTATCCAGAATTACAGCTTCTCTACATTTTGGAGGGCTGAAATTTTGGGGAAATTGACAATGTGTCTGCCTGCATTAAGGCCAGATCTCATCAACACAGAGGTTACCAGGCAGGAGCTGTATGTGGGGTAGAGGTAGCAAACATACTCCTAGTTTTGTAGCCTTCCTCAACATTTTGGATCTGTGGCTTGAGTGGAAATAAGGGAATCTGATAAGAATAAGTGTGATACCAGCAGTGCTTTGTCAGTATAGAGAACGCACTTGTGCTGGAGAAGAGTTCTGGGGAGGATCACAGTTGCAGTGGGACTAGTGGGAAAAGAAATTAAAACCAATAAAATAAATAAACAAAATTTAATAGAAATAATATAAAAATACAAAAATAAACAATAAAAATATTTAAAAAAATTTAAAAACTCATTGTGATAACCTGTGAAGTAAAGCAGAGTCTACTCTGTTCAAAACAATCTTAGGTAGATTTCAAACATGAGCTTCATAGTGAAGAAAAGTAAATGAGATTATTTGAGAGCACTGAGCCTGGTCAGACCAAGATCTCCAGAGAGCTGGGGTGAGGGAGGAGCAGGTCCCCCCACCTGGAGACCACCCCCCTCTGGAGAAGGAACTGGGGAGTTGCTGCCTGTCTTTCTGTTCTGGTACACTGGGAAGGGACAGGATAATCAGTGTGCAAGTGATTTGAAAAAACACTCCAATGGCAGGCAGAAAATGCTTATTCACCCATCTTGAAAAAGAAAACCCCAGCAACCTCTTTCAACAAAATTTGTTTTCCTCTTGGTGGAGTAATGAATCACCATTTATTTACGTATGGGAAGTAGCACCTTACAGTAAATGGATGGAAGTGGGGACTAATTTGAAAGTGTCACTTTGTGAAGGGCACTGGTAACATTTGTGAAACATTCCAGTTTTTGACCATCTGGCAATGTTGAGGGCTAAGCTAATGTATAAACCTTGAGAGACCCCATTTGTAGCAGGAACTGCTTTAGACTTCAAATTTTAATGGAGTGAGATCTCAAATCAATGCCACCCTAATAACGCAGAATGAATTTGGGCCAGGACACAGTGCTGTTTATACTGGCTTTCTCTGAAAGGCCAGAATTACAAATACAGGGGCTAAATCTTACTCCCCTAAATTGAAAAAGATCTATTAATAATGATTGTGAGCCAAGAGAAAAATCTAGACCTCTCTAGAGACAAAGGAACTGGCAAATACAACTGGGAGGTCGTTAGCTTAAGCTCTGCAATTGCTGCCCAAAGGGGCTCTCTTTCAAACCTGTCAGGAAATTCTTTCAGCTATTCAAAAAGTGTCTGCTTGGATATTGCAAAAGTCAGAGTATACCCAAAGAAAGGACACAGGGAGGAAGATGTGAAATTTAGCAGTGAATCCAAACCCAATTCTGATGATTTAGCACATAGGGAGTAACCTGGGGAAGCAGCTGGCCTGGCGGGTGCTGGGAAGTGTGGGAGGTGAGCCTGGAGCTGAATCGCCAGTGCTGGGGCAGGTCTGTGCCCTCACCTGCCTCAGTTTCTCCGTGGCAGAGCAGGAGCAGTGAGAGTGACCTTGGGAAGTCTTTCCTTTGACTCCAGAGCACACCAGAGATGGAAAGTGCTTGCCAAGGGAAAGTGCCGCTATTTCGGGCGGAGGGAGGTGAGGTCTGAGCAGCTGAGCGACTTATCTGCAGGCACACAGCAAGGCAGAGCAGCCAGGAATAGCACACGGCTCTCTCAGCAACAGATAATGCTTAATAAAGAATTTAAAACAGCAATTAAGGGCACACTCCTACCAACTCCACATTAAATGAGGAATCCCCTGGCCTCCTTGGGAAGCAAATACAGCTCGGAGCGAATTAGGGCTGCAGACCTGGGACCTAGAGGACTGCTTTGGATGAACAGTGTCACTTGAAGTGTTTTAGCAAGCGAAAACCAAAGTCAGTGCTGAGGATTAAGATTTGAAAGTAAGTGCTGACATACTGAGGTCCTTGGAAATTTTGTCTGCGAGGAAATCTACTGTATAATTAAATTTGCAGTTTCCTTACTGGGACCATCATTTCCTTCCACGAACAAAAAGATAAATTTCTTAGATATTCAGTCATGGAGTCTTCTAATGTAACGAGGCTTGACAGACTGAATAAGTAAGTCCGCAGCTTTTAAGAATAATCTTTTTGATAGCAGCGATTCCCTGAGATGATAACCTTCCTAAAGACAACTAAGGAGTCTAGCAATGAGCTGAGAAGCGTGCTTTCGCCAGCCACAGAGGAATTGCAGTCATGACCTTGTCCAGACTCTCTGACAGGATTTTGGCAATGACTGCAGGAATTGGAGGCTCGAGAGGAAACGCAAACTTCCTGGTCAAAATGCCAGCAGATAAGTAATTCAGCGGGAGTCCCCGGGCTGCACTGGAGGGGTGAGGATGCCAGCACTACATTCAGATGAGATGAGAGCAGTGGTGTCATCAGAAACGTGTCCCACACCTGAGGCAGCCTGAGAAGAAGAGGTTGTTCAGAAAGACCTTTTCTGACACATGGCTGTGACAAAATACCTGTAGATAATTTTATTCTTTCTGTGATGCAAGTTAGCCAACAACTTTTAAAAATTAACCTATTTGTAGGTTAGAAGATATCAAAGAATACATTTTCTTTCTCTGGTATCTCCCATTTGTAGCTGCCATTTATATGGACAAGGCTGCTGCCCTTCAGACACCAAAGCAATGGCTACTGTTTTTACTGTTGGGAAAACCTCACTGAAGCTTTATTTTTTAAAATCTAATTTATTCAGGCTGGATGAGCAGCCTTAAGTCTTCGAGTAAGAAGGTTTAGCAGTCCAGGTTTTTCTTTTACAGGATTAAATTATAGAAAAGTTCAAACCTGCTCACTGTCTCCACCAAACTAATCACAAATATGAGTCAACAATGGGACAGAAATCCTTTATCAGGAAGTGTATAGGTATGGGATTATGAAAATATGGGGCTTGGGGTTCCCACACAGGCTTTTAGTTCAAGAGCAATTCATGGCTACAGAGAGAAACCAAACTGCTCTGCATCTCTTCTGCCTCTCCTCTCCCTGACTCTCTTCAAGGTCACCCCAAGAGGCAAAGCAAAGAATGAGTGTTTCAATGTTCCTCCACATCCAAAGCATCTGCTGGGAAGTGGTTTTCTGCAAGCACAAACTAGAAGTATCTATAAAGAAACAAGCTACAAAAAAGCATCCATTTATGCCAATTTATATCCAGATTCACTCATCCTTTGGTTGTGGTTAGAGGACCCTCCTTGCCTGACTTGTGCACTTTGGGGCATTTAAATGTGTCTTTGGCACAAAAGGACCATTCAGAGCACTGGAAGAATGTCAGGATTTGTCAAGTTTGAATGTCCTCTCCACTGAAACTGGAAATCATGCTCCTGCCTGCTTTTCAGTCCTACTACACAAGAAGGCCCTGCTCACTCTAGACAATCTTTTAGGGTGTGGTAGCTAAATATCCCACTGCTGAAATTTGCACTCACAGTTCAGGGAGCAAGGAACCATGAACAAATGAGACTTTTTCCCTACTGCATTTCTCTTACTCTGCCTGTCTGAAAGAAGACACAGTTTCCTGCATTGTTACTTCTTTCCCTTGCAGAGCAAAATCAACCCTAAATTAGTCTGCACTGAACAATTGAGTACAGCCTGCTCTGTGAGCCCTGCATCAGAAATGCTCTGTACTGCAGCTGAGAACAGACTTTCAGGAGAGCTGATACCCAGCTCCTCAGCAGGCATTTTACCATCTGGATCCAGCTGACATTAAAAGGAATCCAGCCCCAGATACATTTTAGAAGCTGGCTCTGAAGTCTTATAGAGCTGTCTGAGTGAAGCAGCTGGATCTTGAGAGAATGGGGAATTCTCTTGTGGAATGAGGCTGGTTTGAGTCTCTATCCAGTTTTTTTTTAACATCTGAATAGATGCTGCATGTATGACAAACATTTCCAAAGCTGTTTTTTCCCTTTTGATATCTGGTAGCTTGCATGAAATAAACCATAATTTTTTTCTGCTAATTGAGTTCATGTAATAAATTTTAGTTGAAATGGAGTTCCCTCAGGGAAATGAATGAAGTTACCCACATGGCTGAGTCCCAGGAGAAAATACTTTTTACATGTGAATAGCATTTTCTGACAGTCTGCAGTGGTGCATTCTCTTGGCAGAAATCCTTCCATAAATCACCAACTACAGAGTGTAAAAAAATGAATTTTGGTATGTTACCATGAGATTCCTGGCAAAACTACATGTGAGAGAGTTAATTCATGTGCCTTGGCAGCTACCTAGTGATAAAGAATGAAAGACAGTTTCACAACAAGGGCCCTCAGGAACCTCAGAAGGACAAATGGTGCTCTGATCACTGCAAAGCTACTTAGGGATAAGGAAAAAAAAATCATCAGCAAGTTTCTGTAAGCCAGAAATATACTCCAAGAAAATCTGAAACATTTCTGTAACCTCATCCTGCCAGAGTGTGAAGCATTCAGATTTAAGCCTGAATGCCCCAAAACACAGAACAGTGAATTTGATCTGAAAGCAACTTCAGGGCTGTGGAAAGGGACACACGACATAAAGAAACAAAACAATCCTTCCTGCCTTCTGCTCATAGTTGGAGAGCAGGGATTATGGTCATCAAACAGAAGGCAAAACATTTCTAACATCCACTAACAAACATGTGGTCACTCAGCAACTCATTAGACCTCTGGGCCTTTGAGCAGAACACCATACAAGCCTTTTTCTTTTTTTTTTGACAATGTATTCACAGTCATGAAAGTGACACATCGTGGAAAATGCATTCACAGTGACATCAAGGGCTTGCAGACCAGCATGGCTCGAAGCATCAAGCACTGTGACACTAATCCTACTTCCACTGACTGTGAGAACACCTTTTTCTGTGGCTGCTGCCTTCCTGTGTCCCAGCCAGAGGCAGGAGGCAGCGTTAGAGCCCTGTCAAACACTCCCAAGGGCTGGTTTAGCCCTCAGGAGGAGCCAAGCCCAGTCCATGCCCTCCGTGCACACTGTTCCCCAGGGCTGCAGAGCTGCACTGACAGGGCTTCCCCAGCACCCTTGGAGTCAGTGCCACCAAGGAGCTGCAGCACAGTTAGGGATGAGTGATCTGCTGCTGCTGCTCCACCATGGCATGCCAGATGTGAGTGGCACTGCTGGGGGGATGGATGGCAGCACAGCAGCCCCTCTATGGCTCCACCAGCAGTTGGCTGCCCATATGGAGGTGGCACACACCCCATGCTGATGGATGCTCAGCAGATGCTCTTCAAGAGCTAAATAATGCAAAAAGAAGCTGGTGTGAGCAATAGACAGCTCTCATAGTCCAGGCTCTGCTCACAGCCAGCAAATGCAGTAAATTGGAGAGAGAAGGAGATGCAGTTTAAAAAAGAAGAATAGTCCTAAAAACCCCAGGCCAGTTCACCTTTAGATGTGTTAAAAAAAGTATTTCCATGTGCTGCTGAAGAGAAAGTTTACTTAATGAACAAGGTTCTGCACCTTCATTAAAAATATTTATTTTGAAGAAATTTCTTACTTTAATTAAATGGGTCCTTGGCCTTCAGGAATTTGTCTACTTTTACCTGGGACTGTACTAAAGACACCCATGCATGTGTGTTCTTAAAGTGCTTATAGTCTCCTCTGAAAACTCTGGGTCCCTCAAGACCAGAAACCTCCACTGGAGCTAATGGAATTTCTCAGTTCATCTGCAGTACTCAGATGGGTACAGGCAACTATTGGAATCTGGATCTTCCCAGGATAATGCCAGACTTATTGTCATGGTTAAAGAAAGATAACCTCTCTGCTCGTATCAATGTTTTAGAGCATCTTCAGTGGCAGAAATTAGGTCAGGCATAGCAAAAATGCAGGTAGTTGAGGTGAAAAAAAAAAAATCAGTAAAGTTACCTGATACAGAGAGAGCACAGCCAGCAGCAATCACAATATTAGCACAATATGCATCAAAATCCGCTTATATGTGGGAGTCACAAGAAATGGAAACAAATACTAAAACCCACGCCAAGACATAAGCTGTGATTCATGGGATGAGACAGGAATGCAATTTTCAGAAGAAACACCACTGAAAACAAAACAATCCAAAGGAAAATGCATTAGGTATGAGCCCATTTGAAGGGAAAAGGTATCAGAGCTGCCAACATTGCCCTGTGCCTCCTCCATTTTGATACCACAAGCAGCCACAGGGAAATGAAAGTTAGAACTTAATATCCAAGGTCATTAGTGCTCTCAGTAATAGATTATCCCTGAAAACATGTTAAAGAAGAAAATTGTTTTAAATATAAAATTAGAATAAGCCAAAATTAGCCCATAAACTTGAAATTAAAAAAAAAAATTCTATGCATTGCTAACGCTTGTTAAAAAAGAGCAAAAACTGCAAGGGGTTTAATGCTTAATGTGAATTAACTCAGCCATGTGTATTCTACAGCCAAAGCCACAGAAATGGCCATCTAAATTGATTCCTGAGCTGGTAGGCCTGCAGCAGATTCGCAAATGATAATGAATATATTAATAGATACTTTCACTAATTTCACTAATGACCAATTTTAACAAGAAATTTGGATTTGTAGATGAACAGAAACATTCCCATTCCATCATCTGTACACGTGCGAAGAATTCCACATCCCAGGCCAGAGACAGAGCCAGCCACAGCACAGACTTACCCCTCAAACCCAGGGCAGCACAAAGGCTCACTCCCTGCCCTCATGGAGCCTGCCCTCCCCAAGAAACTTCAAGATTTATGTCCTGCAAAATGCTGCTTGGCTCTGGAAAATGCATCCCTGTCGGTTTTTAGGACTGGGTGACAAATGGTGTGGGCTTGTGGTGCTGCTGAGGAAGAAATCACACACAAACCAAACTGACAGGCCAAAGAACAGCCCCTGAGTGACACTCAGGGAGCCCTGGGGACCCAGCAGAGTGTCCTGCTCCTCACAGGGACCATCAGGGAGCCCTGGGGACCCAGCAGAGTGTCCTGATCTTCACAGGGACCATCCTGAGTGTGACACTCAGGGAGCCCTGGGGACCCAGCAGAGTGTCCTGCTCCTCACAGGGACCATCAGGGAGCCAGGGGGACCCAGCAGTGCCCTGCTCCTCACAGGACCATCCCTGAGTGTGACACTCCAGGGAGCCCTGGGGACCCAGCAGAGTGTCCTGATCTTCACAGGGACCATCAGGGATCCATGGGGACCCAGCAGAGTGTCCTGCTCCTCACAGGGACCATCAGGGATCCATGGGGACCCAGCAGAGTGTCCTGCTCCTCACACTGTGCTGGGGTGCTGCAGCAACTGGACTCTGCACCACCTCCCTTCCCACCTCCCCTCTTGGGGGAAAGAACCACCCAGTGCCCTGGTGTGGCTGAGTCTGGGTTACTGCAGAGTGAGGGATGGGCTGTGTCAGGACACAGCTAGAGGAAAGCTATCAGAACTGCTCTGGGGACTTCTGAAAAGAGCCTGCTGCATGGGAACAGAGTGATCCTGCAGGCAGTCCCTTGATTCCTACAAGGCACTGTTAAAAAAAACCCAACTAACCCATTTTCAGTGTCCAAGCCTGGCTTTGTCAGTAACCACACAGCCAGAATAACATCCTGGTTGTTGTCCTTTCCTACCATTTTTAGTCTGGTCTTCCAGCACCACAAAGGTTCTGTGGGCACCCAACACCTGGAAGAATGGAAAATTATTTCAACTGCAACATTAACTCTGGAGGCTTACAGGTTTTATTTTTTCCTAAATTTAATCTATCCTGCAACTAAAACAGCTTACCAGGGCACACATGCAGAGACTCATTATCTCTGCCTCTGGCTTCAAAAAGCTCTGGAGGTTCCTTGGATCCATTCAAAACCTCTTCCACTTTCAAGTGCCACCACACATTATTCACTAGTGGTAACATGAATCTCCAGACACAGTCTGTGTCTGATCTTTGTGGCCACCAAATTTTTACTTCCTTTCTCTTCCCATCCTCTATTCTATATTTCTATGTGTTAAAGTTTTGGGTTCGTTTTTTTCCTTTTTGTTTCCTTTTTTTCTTTTTATGTCTCTGCTTTCACATTTCTTCTGACTAGGATGCTTTTATGCCCAGCATAATTTGGTACATATTTGAATAATTGTGTCTTCCTGGGCATTCAGTAAACTATCCTTGAAAATGTCCAGTATTTACTCCATGAATGTGATTTGTCAGGAATCCTGACAACCACAGCAAGCTTTGAGAAAAAAGCAGGTGGATAGAATTATAGAATAATTCATGTTGGAAGGGACAACAAGAGGTCATCTAATCTGACCTTTCACTCAAAACAGGGGCAAAAAGGGGTTAGGGTTAGCAGGCTCATGCTTGTTCTGTGCTCATCAAGGACAGGTTCAGATTATGAATACCTAGAGCTACAACACTGAGTAACTCCTCTTGTCCCTCATGAGGAAGTTCAATATTTCCCTTTCCAGTGGAAAGCTAACTTTAGAAACTAAATAGGTAGCAAGGCTTGAAATGGCACAAGGGGAGTTTTCCTCCCCATTCTTTGCAGATACCTGCTCAAGGAGCATCCAGCAGCATGCCCTCCTTCACTGGATGAAAACCTAACCCAGTCTTGAAGGGTAGATGTGAACTGGAGGAAATCTGCTAACAGTTCATAGTGTCTTGGACATAAAACAACCTCTCACTGCATTTTGCTCATGTTACACCCATACAAAGCCCATTTTAGCTTTTTTTTTTTTTCTTTCCTGCTTAAGCATCTATCTGCACTTCTGTTTTTCAAATCCAAGTCCATACACAATTTTTCAAATTATTTAGACACTATCATTACCCTACAGATAGTCAAAGCTGTGTTTTTTACATTTCCCTTTGGGTTTGAACTTGTCACAGTCCCAGTGTTTAGTTTTAAAGTGCCAGTGCAGCCAGGCTTTCCCATAAATGCAGGTCATGGTGCAAGCTTTCAGCATGGAGCCACATGGGAAAGCCCTGCTGCAGCTCCTCTCTTCATTCTTCCCACATCCACCCCAGAAATCATTCCTGTAACTATGAAGCATAATCCTATAAATCAGCAAAGAATTTAGGCTTGACAGCTGTGCCATCTTGTTTTATGTATTACCCTGAGACACTTTCAGCTAATTTCAGTTTTATGAAAAAAAAAAAAAAGTTAAGAAGTCCTTAGAGGCTTCATATATTGATCTAGTCACTTACATACATATTTTCTTTTCAGTAGGCTGTGGTCTTGCTTTTTACCTTCCCTGTGAAATAGGTCAGTAACTAACTTCCTTTTAGGAGCAGAGGTGGGAGGTGGTAAGGTTTATTTTCTCCACGCCCCCAGCATGATCCCAGTTTACCCAAGTGGGGCAGTGGCACGTGCACACGAGCATGCAGAGGGTGACCTGGGGACACACACCATCCAAACACTACAGAGCAGTTCATGTGCACAAGTACAGAAAAGAAATCTCCCTCTGACCTGATCTTCATCAGTTTTGGGTTCTCTTGGCTTCCAGAGAAACCATCCTGCTGCTTTCTGAGGCTGCTGCCCTCACCACAGCTGAGGATCCCCTGGGAAAAGCCTTGCACACTGTTCTCAGGCACTGGATGTAAATGTGAGGCTGTCTGGGACTGCACCATGCTAAAGGTGCTTGTTGATGCTGCAAGAACACAAGTTCTTTCCTGCTATCTGCATGGACTCCCCATTTTCCCAGAGCAGCACCATGACAGAAATTTGATCATAGAGTATCTTTCAGTGCAAGCAATTTCTACAAAGATGAGAGGTATTTCTAATAAACTGCTTGAAGAGTAAATATTGAAAATCAGAAGGGATAACAAGCAGAGTCTAAATGCAAGTTTACACATGGGAAAGTTCAAGCTGTATTGGCTCCTGTTGCTGCAAAGTAGACCAGAGGAGATTTAGATAAGGGTGCCAGAGTCAAAGGTGTGTAATAGAAAAGAATATTTTGGCCTAAAAGACACCACAGAGTCTGCACTCCAATACTGTTAGAATTGTAACCTGTGAATGATAAAAATGTACTGAAAAATAACTATAACAAATATAATGAGATCAGAAGAGATGCTCTGTGCTGGAAGATCTGACAGAATCAGATGGATGCCAAAATCCCCTCTGCAATAATCTATAACAGGAAACCAAGCAGGGTGCAGGTAGCCCTGGAGAGGCTCTGGCAGACATCAGTTCAATGAATTCTGTTGCACAGATGTTCCTTTGTAGTTCTCAAAAACCTTTAAGGCTCCTGGTCAGTAAGGAAGTTTGGAAAAGATTCAAACTTCAGCTCTGCAGTGTCAGCATAAATTCCTGTCTGTGCTAACTAAAGTACAGTGCTAGCAAAAAAAAGCAGTTCTGTAAAACAATGGCATGAAATCCTACCTTCATTCTCCCTGTTTGATTTCCTGATCAAACACTTATTCCCCTTCCCAAAGTTTTCTCTTGCAAGTGTCCCTCACTGGTGCCAATGCAGATGACCCAGTTGCTGGGAACTGTTTATAGCAACATTGGAGACCCAAAGCTTGATTCATGTGAAAGGAACAGAAACTTTCAAGTGAAAAATACTCTTAAGAAGGGTGAAGAGAGGACAAGCATTGAATGATTAGCTACAAGGAATCCTTAGTTCTGGAAAGACCTTAAAACCCAGACTGGCCTTTACAGCTGTCTGACTCAATGGGATATAACATTTGCACCAAGGTCTGGCTGCTTGGCTCAGCTCATTTAAACCAGACTGAAAAGGAGAGCTGAAATCTTGCTGCTTGCTTGCTCAGGGGAGGCTGGTAATGTCTGTATGAAAAAATTAAACTTGGTTTAAAAAACAAACAAACCTAAACCTCCAAATTGCCAGCAACACTGGAAGCATAACTGCACCTTGTCATTCCTGCTGCAAATTCTTTGATTTAGGATGTTACCATACATTTGTCTCACCAAATGCTGTCCTTGGCTACATATCAAATTTTCATTTGCTTTTGTATAAGTGTATGTCAGAGCGACTGCTTGCCAGCTGAGGACTACATCAGAGCTAAAAATGACACCCTGAGATGGGAGCTGAGGAACCCATAGTGCCTTGGATCACCTCAGTCCCCCCGCAAATGACAGCAAGACCACATTGTGGGGGCAGAGTGGGTAAGTAATGTCACATCTTGCCACTGAGGAGTAATCATCAGGCCACAGGTAATGCAAGTCCACATAGTGGTGCATCTTCACATGAATTCACACTGTACAGCAACATTCATTAAAAGAAGGAGACAGTTAGTAGTAATGGATAATCTGCATTATGAAATCATGAGCCCTGACCACCTACAAAATGTGCTACTTTGGCTTAAGCAAACTGAATTACAGGTAAAATTAATGCACCTGCAAAGAAACAGTGAATATTCAAACACAGACAGCAAAGACAAACTGTCTGAGAGAGGGAAAGCTCAGAGAGATGCCTATGATGGCAATAAAAATCACATCAAATTTGCAAACCCAAAATATGTTCCCCCCTCCTTTCCCAACCAAATTCTCCTTGAAGATATTATATAGAAATAACTGTGCTTTGCAAACCTTTCCAACAGATAAAGAAACAGTCTTCAGGACCTTTTATGGTATTTTATAATCTTAATCTATTTTTCACTTTAGAGATGCCAAATAGTGTACCAACATGCAGTTACCTAACAATTGCCATACTTCATGAGTAAATCAATAAAACATCTAATTGCAATTTTTTGCTTATATTACAACTAGTTAACAGAAACTGTTTGGGAAGGTAAAAGCACATCCAGAAATGCATACAAAGCAGAGGTATTCAGCAGGCCTGGAAGAGGAGATCAGACATGCAAGAAGAGGGCAGGCATTTGAAGTCAGAGATTTATATTGGATCAATTATTCCCAACTCCCTTTGACTATCTCAAATGGCTGAGGAATACAGACAAGTAATGGACAAAAGTTTCTTAAAATTCAAAGTCGGTCTTCATTTGTGTGTTATTTAGAATTTCTATATCCTAGCACAATGCCTGTTATGTTGCATGACTTCACAATTAGCAGCTTGCAAAGGGAGGTAAGTCCTGTCTCCATCAGTGTGCACATGTGCTGCTGTGGTGTGGGGAGTGAGACAGTGTTTTAGTTGAGTTCTCCACTTTGTGAAAACCCAAACTGTTGTGAAATAGCAAAGCAGAATGAAATGGTACCGATTTCTGGACTCCCATTGCACACAGCAAGCATTGGAGGCCAAGAGGTTACCACGGTTTGGAGAGCTGGGAATGCAGCAAACAGAATTTCCACTGTCTTCACAAGAAGCACTAGTCAAGTGGGGTTTAGAGTTAATTTGATTTCCACCCATTAAAATTATATGTTCCACACAGAAGAGTCATAAAGTGCCCATAAAAGTAAGAGCACTTGCACACTGAATAACTTTGGCAGTGGGGCTGGCTCAGGGGTGAGGAGCAGCAGGCACAAGGGCAGCACAGGGAGCCCTCCCACCCCGTGGCATGAGGGCTGTGGGGTGTGCAGGCCCCCCAAAAGTCACCCTTGCTTCACTGTTTCACGTGAGCCCAGCAAACAACACAGAGAACAGCATACAAACCACCACAAAAAGCAAGGGTGCTTGCCCTTCTTCCCCAAAATTGCAGGCCAGGGCTGGACTGCAGGGTGAGATGTGCTGTAAGTGTGGCACACAAACTGCCACGCTCTTGAAAAGCAGCTGCTCCAGCACGCCAAGGACTGTGCCTTCAGATGATGTAAATCTGCTCAGCTGCATTGAGCCGTGGTAATTTACACCAGCTGAGGGATGGACCAAAGGCATTTATTAAGGCTGCAGTGTATTTAAGAACAAGCAAAGATCAATAGTCCAACAAATATTCATTTCACATCACTGCTTTTCAGAAGAGAGGTCAAATGGATCCTTATACATTTTTTTTCCTCTCTAAAATTTCAAGCAGAGAGCAGAGAAAGTTGGTAATTAAATCCCCTTTGAAGGAAGCACTGGCACTGAAGAACAGGCAAGAGCTGGTACTGCACAGAAGCTGCAGTTCTGGCTCACAGGTGGCATTAAGGGCTCTGAGAGAGCACAACTTTTCCCTTGAACTGTCTTCTGGGAAGCCTCCTGGCATCTCATCAGTGACAGGCCACTTGGAATGAGTGTAACAAATGAACAGCTCAGCATGTAGGTCCCCAAATAAACCAAATTGAACTCTGGACATGTAGAAATCAGTACCTTTCCCTGGATATTTTTCATTTTAATGTATATGAATTCAGTGAGCTTTGTATTGGTATTGCTCTCTGCCTGGCTATAAGGAAGAAATATAAGTGGCATCACAGGGAAAAGTATTCTCACGAGATTGCCATCCTAATTATGCAAACCCAAGACAACGTTAAGATTTTAATGAAATTTCCAAGTGTATTGACATTTTCAAATACGACATGACAAGCCTGACTTTGGAAAGGGATGCAGTGATTCCTGGGGAGAGAGTACACACAGCCTACAACTGAGCAATCATGCCAGACCTTGGGACAATTTGTATCAACAATGTGCCTCATCTGAATGACACAAGGAGTTATGTCATCAAAATGCCTCCCTTAGTGAAGGAGAAGGAGAGGAAAGAACACCATATGTTGGGAACTAGAAATCAGGGGTGTTGGTGATGGTAATTTCCTGAAGCTATAATGAACACGTAAATGAAAATTTTAGGTCAGGCTGCATTCCAAAATATGGAAAAATTATTTGTCTTGCAGGGTAATTTAAAATTCATATCACCATATCACCACCAGACTGCCGTGGTTTACTGTGTTGATCTGTTCTCTCCATCCTCTTCAGAGCACAGCCCAGGCAGCTCTGCTCACAGTTTACAGCAGGGAAAAAAAAAGCCATAGGGTTTTAAATTTTTAAGTTGGTGTTTTGAAAATACTGCTGTATGTATTAGGCTTCTCCTGTTTCAGAGGCCCTTTCCTGGAGAGTCTTCCAACAGGAATATCATTTACATCAGCAAGGCTTTCTGGCAGTTTTTCTTTTTTTCCTTTTTATAACCATGTTGCAGTGAGACATCAGTTTAGGCAGCCAGCTCTGCAATAAAACTGACAACAGGTTTATTCTCCTGCTCCTCATGGGACCTATAGGAATTTTAGAAAAGAAAGCAGGAGGGAAGGAACAGCAAAAACATGTGTGTATGATCTGCTCTGTCCCAGCACACCAATTCTGCTGTTTCCAGAGTGATTCTCATTCTAAAATCCAATGTTTTTCTTATGTTTCATTAGATATTTATCCATTTGAATTACTCTGCAAAGGCAAAATATCCAGAGAAGAGGTATTAGGAGGTCCTATCAACTTCAGAGCTGCCAGGATTTTATCTCTGGGGTCAAACTGCCCATTGTCCTGTTCTTGTCAAAGCCATGGAAACCCTTGTGAAACACCAGTGCCCTGGAACACTTCTGCCAGAGGGAATCTCCCAAACAGCATGGAAAAGATTTTAAAAAGAAGAGCAAATGAAACCCAGGCTCTTCAGATCATTGTAGAAGAAACTATTATCTCAGAAGGAAGTTCCTGAACCCTGCCCTGGCTGCTGTGCCTGAAGTCACACAAGTTCAGTTTCTGCTCCTCTCCCTGGAAGCACTGGAAGCAAAGACTTATTTTTCTTTGCAATGGGTGAAAAAAGGATAATTTTTTTGATGACAGAAGGGTGGTTTTCCCTTCCTCACCATCAGATAAATGACTGAAACTCCTGAGCATTCAAAGAGGGTTTGGGTTCCTATTTAACCCTATTTTAACCTTATATGATTCTCCAACAGAAAAAGGTGAAAGGAGCAGTGAGCACAACACCCAAGAGGCACGAAGTTGAACCAGCAGTCTGGGAAGGTCTCATGGCCTGGAGCCAGGGGGTTGTATCTCACAGATGAGCTGCCTGTGGTGCACACCAGCATGCTTGGAATAGACATGCTGATAGATTAGAAATTCCACCTTGATTTAATGGATTTAGTCCCAACAGTCTAGGACATAATTAAATCTTTAAGGAAGTATTAATCCATCTTTACCACCTAGTATTTATCATCTCTAAACACTCACAGACAGTGTGTGTGTGTTGGGGGGTACAGATACGCATATTAATTTGGACAAAAATGCTGTTTTATTAGCAGGAACCATTTGCAGGTTTGCCGAGGCTCCAAAGTTTGTATCTCCGAGTCGACTCCATTAATTCCAGCTGCAAACAGAGGCTGTGCCCAGATGATGGCGCCCGCAAATCACGGATCCCTTGGAAATAATCATTAGGTAACTCATTCTGGCGGGTTACACACTGTGGGCTTTAGGGCTTATTGCAGAGGAAAATAGAAGTCTTATTGTATTGCAACCCCTCAACCACCAAACCCCCAAACATTGCAACCCCTGCCTTCCTGTCCCCAGAAACCGTGGACTGTGTTATGGTGTTGTGTTAAATTAGCTTCTACAGCTACCTTCCACTTGGGGAGTTACAGCACCAGAATAAGATATAAGAAAATACAAAGGGTTCAGACTAAAGATTCTTCACCCCATGGGAAATGCATAATTCAAGGTATTTGTAAATGTGTTTGTGATGTGCTGAAAAGCTGAACTAGAACAAAATAAATAAAGCCAAGCAACCAGACCTGAGAATCCCAATCCTTGATGGAAATCAGACAGGCAGGTTTAGATGTATTTTTGAGGGGATTGTAGGATTTGGGTCAGCTCACTGAAAGGCTGCCCTGGCCAGCAATAGCCTCACACCAGAAAGAAGCTCTGAGTGCTTTGTGCCAGGCAGGGACTACCTCTTATACAGGACAGCTTATGTTCATTTTGGAAGGGGTGAGGGAAATAAAGCTATGGAGAAAATAGCAGTCCGGAGGGAAACAAGATTAATTCTAAGTGAATCACACATGTTTCAGGGATTCAGGGTCTGCACACAGAGCAGAAATAAAAAGCTTCAGACCTAGTGTCTGAAAATCAGCTCAGCAAAGCATTTGAGTATGGCTGGTTATCTGGGACCGGTGTTTTCAGAAACCAGGATTCTCTCTGAGTATTACCTCAAATAGTTGGAGATACCAGAACAGCCAGCATACAACAAATTGGTGAGAAAATCCTGTTTCCTAATATGAAAATGTTTTATTTGAATTTTGTGATCATTGCTAATAGAGGTTCAGGTTTAACACACCATTTCCCCTAAATGTATGTGTTCAAATACATAAATGTTAATTCTGACCTTTGTCTACTAAGTACATCTAATTTTCCTCACATATTTCAGTCACCTATAACAAATTACCCATCTCTTCCAATTCTCTATGTTCAATGTCCTTCTAAAGGTGCCCAGAAGAAGGGGAAAAAAAAAAAAGCTGAGGAGTGAAGATCTGCCAAATTGATTTCAGATTTGGGAGCTATGCCACGTTGTCTAGATTGTGCCTTTAGGAAAAAAAAAATCTCCAAAGAGGAAAATAATAAAATACCCTAAACCCAAACTTATGAGCATTTTTTTTTTAGCAGGGAGGACTTTTCTAGAAGCTTTTGGGTTTGCTTTTTGCTGGCCCACAGAAGTATCACTTTTCTGGGTCTTGCTCAGCATTGAGAAATCCCTAAATCCCATGAAGCTCAAACATCCCAAGTCTTCAACGTGAAGCTTGAGCCAGCAGTTCACTATTAATAAAACAGCTGGAACAGCTGCAGCTCCAGCCTCCTGTCAGAGTTGGGGAAGGAAGGCTCTGCAGAGCTCCAGGTCCCTTCTCTGCAGCTTCCACAGCCCCTCTCATGGGATGGTTGGATGCTGGGCTGTGTCTCCTTCCTTCCTTTGGGATCATGCTGTGGGCCTTGCTGAGTGACCCCAGCTCAACATTCTTCCTGTGCCTGAGCCCTCCCAGCTCTGGGAGCATCTCCTCAGCTCCTCAGGGGCCACCCAGCCGTGGGTAACACATAGCAAGTGAAGGAAATTGTCGTGGTCTTGTCCTCAGATGATTTCCAGTCCATGTTCTAAAGAATCTCATTTCTTTCTCAGCACAGCCTTGTGGCTGCTAGAGCTTTGCTCAGGCTGGGAGCAGAGCAAGCATTTCCCAGCTTTCCTGGGTGGGGTGCAAACAGCATTCATGCTAAATATGATTTTGGGTTCAAGATTTGGAGAGTTTTGAGAGTTTTCTTCATATGCTTAGAATCAAGATTCTCAGCATATATGATGACAATTGATTTAAGTATTTAAGGCTGACTTAAGAAATCATGAATGACAAGAGAGACAGAGCAGATGGAATCATCAGGAATGACAAAACCAGGAGCATTCTCAGCTATCTTGTGTGATGCTTCATTAATAATTACAAACAACTTTGGTTATAGAAACCCTGTGCTTAAAGATTAAAATATTTTTATCCTAACGTATTTTTATCCCTACATGTGAGTGCCAGTTGTTTTGAATGGGGCTCGTGTTTTCTGACACACCCCCTACAAACTGAGCACCCAGAGAGCCAAGGGGGCTCTCCTGACTCTTGGTGTTCCCAGGGCCATTTCAAGTGCCAAAACATCATTGTGAGGATTTAAAGATAAAAAACAAAAAGCCTCAAGGAATGCAGTTTAAAGCCACAATCCTGTAAATGTCTTCCTGCGAATTTCTTTTACTAACACAGCTGATAGATCTATTAAATAATTTCCTCCTTGTAAATGCTAAGAATAGTTTAGTCCCCAAATGGCATCTTTGACTTATTTAAACATTTATCTCGTTCTGCCTCAGTGCTGGGTATGTGCATTTTCTGAAGGAAAAAAAAAATAAAAAAAGAAAAGATAGGCTATTTCAGCAGCTAGAAAAATTATTATTTGGGTCTAAAATTAAGACAAATTTACCAAAGTGACTTGAGAGGTGGAATCAGAGGTCTGGTTGAAAGCCCATGATGAACATCTGAGAAGTGTGCCAAAGACTGCTTTCCATCAGCTCAGTGTGGATCCAAATCTCTTGGGCACTCCAGAAGAAAAATGATCTGTTTGATCAGCAAAGCAACGGAGAAATCCTGCTTGTTATTTGTTGGTGTCTCTTGGATGACCTTTTAAATTAAAAAAACCCCCTAAACTAAATCACAGAGGGTTTTAACTGTCATAAAATTCATTAGGCTGGGGAGGCTATGAGGGGATCATTAAGTCCATGCCAAAGCAGAGTTCAGAAGTTATTAAAATTTACTGGGAATACTCCAACATTAGTCTCTTGCATCTGACTATTTTCAGGAAAACATACAGGAATTTAATTATCTTTTTCTTTTAGGACTTCTAACCTGTGACAGACTAAGTTTAAGTCTGTCAATAGGCTCAGGGATTTCTAGTGGAGGAAAACACACTCAGAAAGACTGAGTAATCTATAGAAAGTAAGTAAGGATTCCTACAGAAAATCAGACTGTAAAACTCTCAGTATTTGTCAGAAGCAGTCAGACATTTTTTTTAGAGTGAACCAAAAGGTTCTTAAAAGATTTCCAAAGACTCAGTTCCCAGTATTTGGCAATAGTTAGGCTTCTTTAGTCCTGTCCCCAAAATCCCTGGTGGCTGAGAACAGAATGTCATCAGGAGAGCTGAGCACTGCCTGTAGTTAATGCAGTGTACCCCTGCTGCCAGCAGTGCTGAGGGAGAGCACAGGCAGAGCAAGACTAGGAAACTCAGCTCTAAATATAAATATCTGCATTGATAGAGGGAGTTAACTTCTTTCTATTCTGCCTTCACAGAAAATCAGCCTTACTGGACTCTGCAAGCAAGCCAGCTATTGCAAGAAATGCACTGTACTGCCTTGCAGCACACAAACACCTGAAATGCTGTTCCTGGGCACAAAGCCACACCATAGCTTCACATCTCCTGGCTGGAGTAATACTGAAATTAAAATAGGTGACATGAGTGAGACATTTGATTTTTCAAAAGCTCTGGCATTCCCCAAATTAATGAAACACTCCTCAGGTTTGGCTAAGGTAAATACAGAATCACACACAGCCATCAGGGTTAGCAAAGCAGAAATATCTAACTCCCAACACATGCTGCAACAGAGTACACATTTATTCATACCCTGTTAGAGGCTCAAGCAAGACACTCAAATTTTCTGGAACTTGTGATTAATTTGTGAACTGAAGGCTAATATATTCTTTAGAATAAAGAAAAAAAAGTCTCCAACCCCTCAAGGTTTTATTTGCTTTTCAGCAATCCTGGTCTTACCAATCAGTGTGTTCAAGCCAACTTAAAATATCTCCCAGTCAAACAAACCACAAAGCAGCACTCCTCCAGCTGGACCAGCAATCTTTCCCTATTTGTTTAAATTTGACAATAGACCCATCATCAACTGCAGAGGATAGTAAGAGAGAGGAGGGAAAGGACCAGGCACAGAAATTCTATTATTAGCTTTCTCAGCTGTAAGACCTAAGAGGGACAGCAGATATATTTTTGCTCCAGATGGTTCCTCAGAGGAAATCTGGGAATCCAAAAACTAAGAACAAAAGGATGAAATAGAAAGAAAAGAGCCTCACAAATGAAGCCAGTAAAATACAAATAGACTACCAGGAGAAAGATGTACAGAAAGAAGATAGAAATCTGTAGGATGTCCTGTAAAGAGGTGAAAAATTTCAGTGTTACAGACACATAAAGCTAGACCTGGATGAAACAATGCTCTTGAAATTCTCACTGTAGGAAAAAACTCCTGTTTTTTCTCAGCTGAGGGAGGGTGTCATACAGGCAGGGAGGATTCAGGTCTACTCACATTTGAATGGTGAAAATGCTAAAGCCTCAAATTCTCTCTTGTTCAGAAAACTCTTACTATTACTGGTAATGAAGCATGAGCCAGAAAAAGCACAGCTTGACAAAGAGAGACCAAGCTGAGCTTGTGGATAGCCAGGGGAATCCCCCCTCACACTTAAACCAAAAAAAAAACCTCCCCACCAAAACTCTGTGGGAGAAATGAAACACTGTGGTGAGGAATGGCACTTTTTGAAAATCCCTTTTCCAAGGGGAGCTGTGTTTCAGCAGCCCAAGAGCAGCAGGAGCCCAGCAGTGCTCCTGAGCAGCTCCAGCCCTTGCACAGCTGGAGATACCCAGGCTGGGGCTGGGGGAGGGTGCCCAATCCTGCCCTGCAGAGCTGCTGGTGCCCAGAGGGGAATTCCCTGTGCACCCAGCTAGCCCAAAGGGCAAGCCTGCAGGCACCAGGATGCAGGGAAACCCCCTGCAGAGGCTGTGCTGCTCCCCTAAGGCACCTCCATGGCAGTGGCAGCATCCTGCTGCAGGACACACACCATGCCAGAGTGACATGGATGGGGAAATAAGAGGAAAATTAGCTAAATTTGCAGCAATGGACTGACTCTTTATATGAGAGATGTTTCTTTCCTGGTAATAAAAGTTGTTCCTACAGAATTCCACTATTTTTTTTTATTAATTTTTTTTTTATTTTCAGTACAGCTACAGCTCCTTAATGGGGTGACAGACTATGCTGTCGGTATTAGTCAGCAGTGGAGCTTAGAGAGTCGCTTTGCCTGGTGATGCCAAGCCTCAGTGTAATTTCTGCAGACATCCTCATCTGAAAACACCTCGGGTGACAGTTTGGCAGGCACGCTGGCATTTCCAGCTGAGTCCCTGCTCCTCCTCATTGAACTTCAGCACTGCCTAAAGCCACTAAATGAGACAGAAACCCCTCCACAGTAGGAAGGGTAGAAATTACGTGAGGACAATTCTGTGTTTCTGTGCCTTGATAAAGCAAATAAACCAAATGGGGAAGGGGAAAAGGAGGTACAGAGAGCGTGAGCATCTCTGGTCCTTGGCAGGACACAACTTTCTGGCACCCTCTGGCCAGCACTGAAGGGATGCTGGAGTCGGAGCTGCTGTCCCAGCCCTGCATGGCTGCTCTGAGGTGGCACCCACACCCCTGAGGGTGACATCTGTGCTGGGCTGAGCTCTTGCCTCCATCTGGCTGCTCCCTGCACATGCTGAGCTCACAGGTGAGAAAACACTGCTCTCACACACTTCTGTGAGCGCTGCATTTTTGGCCCCACCAAGGATTTTGCTTTAGAGACCTGACAGCCCAAGTCAGGCCTCTCTCTAATCTTCCTATTCTCCTTGAAAAACAAATGCATTTCTATCTTTAGAGACCACAGAGGGCACTCACTCCAGCCTCCTGGTTCCCACTTGCTGCAAATACTTTGAAAGACTAACTCCTGTTAATTAGGAAAAGATAAAACAATTCAGCCTGCACTGCACCTTGCAAGTGCAGGTCTTGCCCTGGCCACTTCCAAAGGGGGAGAGGCTTTGGAAGTTGATTTACCAGACATGTTCTCTGACTTTCACTAGAGTTAAACCAGACCCCATTTATTTTCCATGCCTTCTGCAAGCTATGTTCCCAGTGAAAGGAAAGTAACATATTGATAACAGCAGGCTCTGTCACAGGGGAGGATCGAGAATCACCCACGCATTGCCTTGAAAACAAACAACCCCCAAACAATTGATCACTCACTGCTAGTACAGAGGCAGTCTATTATGGAAAAAAATACAGGTGGAAAAAATTCATCAGGGATGTGCAAATACCTTTATTTAAATTCAAGTGCAGTAAAGCAAGCTTTGCTCCTATAAACAGGAGTAGTGGATTATGGATGCATTTCTCTCAAGTCCTGGCAGAGAGGGAATGCATTTCCAGGCTAGGGGAGCCAGAAAACTGAGTGATTTCCCTGTCGAGGCTGGGATTTCTGAGATGGCTTAACCTGACTGCCAGGAAAGGTGGAGGTGCACCACAGACTGCTGTATAAATTGCTGCTGTGGCTCCCTGTGTGTAACCTGAACACAGCCCCCAGGTGAGCTCTGGATCCCACAGCCCAGCAGCACTGCAGGGCCCCTGCCCAAACCTCAGCTCCCCTGGAGAAGCTGTGCAGCTCAGTGCCAACTGCAAACAAGCCATGCTCAGCCTGAGCAGCTCTCACTGGATATGGGAAGTGTTAAAGTATTTTAAAAAAAGCAAATTTGACAGAGCAGCCTATGGAAAAGACACAAGGAAGGATATGAAAGACATCAATGTATGCATATTTATGTGAAAAAGAGAGAGTGAGAGCAAGACCACTTCAGCTCCTCACCTCAGCTATCACTACCCCACCTTTTGCAGTAGGTGGCCACATGTGTGATGCACTTCTCAAAGGAAAGGCTGACTGTCTTGCTGACACACCAAACCTGACTCAATATTGTCCTAGAATCAAGCAGACCTTGATCTGAATAAAGAAAGATACTAGCCAGACTTTTAAATCCAGAGCTAAGAAAAGAGAGTGGCCACAGTGCCTTTTGGTTTTAATTTTACCCTTTCCAGCTATGGGCACACAATAAAATGTCCAATTTTAATTTAGTCTCTGCACTTAATTTAGTCACTGCTTACCTTGATTTTCACATCATTGCTTTGGGATGTGAAATCCTGAAGGCTTTCTCAGCAGAACGATAAACTTTGAATGGCAAAGCCAGACCATGGCTGTAGAGCCCTGACAATTTCTTACAGACATTTCTGCCTAGGAGAGAAAACACCACAAAATATCTCAGATAGAAAGGAATCATGACAAGAATTTGCTCTCTTCTTTGCAACAGAAAAGGAGGACATAGAGAACTTGAATTTCATAAACTCAGGTAAACAACGATAACTAAAAGCCAATTCTACTTAGTATTATTCAAGGCTCAACTCAAAAAAGTGAAAGAAAAATGTCAGCACTTTGACTTTTCTTCTCACTCATGACCATGCAGAGTTCCCCATCTGTGCTGGCTGACCTTGGCCAGATGCCAGCCATCCACCCAGCTGCTCTGCTCCTGCCCTCCTCAACAGGAGCTTTGGGAGTCCATCTATGCAACAAACAGTTTAGACAGCTCACAGTGCTTAGTGGTACCCAAATTCCAAACTGTGTGAAAGGCTCTCATGCAGTGACAGAAGAGTAGGGTTACCATAAAGCATCATCTGTACACAGTCACAGCCCCCTCCTGTGCCTGCTCTGGGGGTGTAACCCTGAACTCTGCACAAGGGATTCCTCTGTGGGTGGTACAGTGGTCTGGCTTTGGAGGCTGAGTTAGTTCATACAATGGAGAAGGTATAATCCATCCCAAAGTGTGGCTGGTTTCAGAATATATAAAATCTATGTAGATGGAAATTATGGAAGTGACAGAGAGAGAGAACATCTTGAGCATGGAGAATGAGAACAAAGATGCCTTATAGTTTGCTACTCAGAAGGCATTGGCAGAATACAGTAGGTTCTGTTGTAGCCCTAAATTATTTGGAGTTGATTTTTTTTGGTTAATTTTAAGAACAGCAAATCAATATAAAATTAGACCATGCCTACAAATGGAACCAAAAGAAATTTATCACATTCTTTTCAATCAGGAAAAGAAACACACAGTCTGCCAATTTTTTTAATGCTTACTATTTTCAGTCCTAGAGGTTTTTCCAGCAATATCAACATCATCAAGCAATGTATGACATCAGCTGGTGACTGCTTATACTTTGGTGCACGCAGATGATATATCTCAACTTTCCCTGCTTGAACTCCTTTCCATCTCTCTCTCTGCAATATCAGAAACAGAAAAGTACAAAAAGTTATTGCAATAAAAGTCAATATAGGGGAAAAGCAGGTTATTCACTTTAGCTGGGAGAACGGGGTCCCTGATGAGTAATCACAAGTCAGCAAATTCTGGGATGACTTCCAAAGGCACAAGTAGGTGCTGGGGCTCATAAGCCAAAGGTAGTCAATAGCTTGATTGCACCACTCCTTAAACAGTGACAGTCCCACTGAGCTGAATTGCTGCTCAGGCTGGAGAGGCTGGGAGCCATTTTCTCTCTCCAGTATCTCTAACATCATCTCTTCCTTCAGATGTACAAATACTGGACACCCCATCAGCCTTATGGACACAAGATACTTGCTCCTGGTCATGAAGTGCAGGGTAAGAAGGTGCTGCAGTCCCTGTGCTGGGCAGAGCCAGCCTGGAGCAGGCTCACCAGGAATGTGGGACATGGTCACACTGAGCCATTAACACCACGAGTCTGTCCACTGAGGACACACAGGGACAAGGATACCTTTGCTGCTATTTGCTTGCACTCCTTAGTCATGGCATGCCTGATAGAGGGGCATCATTTGGTGCCTTTTGTCCCTGGTGCAGAGCTTTTTGTAAAAGCTCCTTGTGAAATTATTTGTTTGAAAACAGGATTTTTAAATAAAGATGGGAAAACCAAAATAAAACCACCATGAAAAAAAATAACAAAATCTCCCTTCTCCCTGCCAAATCAGCCTTGCCTGGCTAACAGTAAGGTCATTCTTTGTTTTGGTTCAGACAATTTATTTTCCAAGAGCTATACTTTACACAGAGAGACTTCATTCACATATGCAATTAAATATTGCTTTCCTGAACAGAAGTGGCCACACAGAGCATGCTGTCAACACATCCCTGCAAGATTTCTCCAAGAGTTCAGCAGAATAATTAGCTTTGGTACCATTGCACAGTAGTTTTTATCTATCAGAGTTTTATCTTGCCTTCTCTCAGTGGTGAGTCTGAGAGAAATTCTGAACGTTTGCCTCATGGGTCTAATCATCTTATTGATGCTCAAAGCGTTTAAATGTGATCTGCAGCCCCTTCACTCTTTGACATTCTGGTTCTTAAAAAAAGTCAGATATTTTGGCAGGTGCTTAGCTCAGACTTGTTCTTTAGGCTATAAGGCTTTTGCCTGTCTAATTAGCTGTGGCGAAAAGCTGAGAATGTTGACAATCTGGGGATGTGTGGTAATAAAAAATAGATTATTTACCAGCAGCAAATTAAACCCTCTAAGAACCAGTGCGATGAGTTGTGCCCCTGTGACAATTCCCTGTAGCAGACAGATACCACTGTCTCCATCTGTCTATCTTGTGCACAGCGTACCTGACGGCGTGTTTCTAATCTATTTTCCCATGCACAAGAATTGATCCACCAAAGCCTTCAGAGACTAAAGAAAGTAACCTTTCTGGTGACAGCAAGCAAAATCTGTCTGCTTCCAAAGATGATTTTTCCCAGTTTCCTTTTGGGCAGTGCAAATAATTGGCCAGAGTTGCCAAACGTTGCTCGGGAGTGGAGAGGCTGGGTAGTTGTGCTTCAGGTTTGGGCTGGCAGGCAGCAGCATGGAGGAAAAGGCAACTGTGGGTGATGGATGAGGTCTGGCTCCTCAGAATCAAGGAGATGCAGCCCTCAGGATGTGCCTGCTCTGCTCCATGGCAGTGTCTGCCTGACTCTGGCTGTGGGGGAGCCAATGCTGCTGGTGCCAGTGAGACAAAGAGCAGCCAAGACCTAGAGACAGAAAAATCCATCTCACAGAAGTTAGCAATGGAGCTGACATGACTTCTTGCCTAAGCACACGATCAGCAAGGCAGAAGAGCATGCAGGTGCTACAGAACATGTTCCCCCTTTTAAAACCAGTCTCAGAAGAAGGCTATTAAAGACAGTGGCTCATTAGAGTAGCTACTTTTATTTCAGCTAGTTTACTCCTAATGACAATCTGCCTTGACTTTACTCCTTTTTTATACCACACTATTTTGCAAATTCCTCTCCCAGAATGTATTTTAAGGAATGGGATTCTGGAATGTTTTTTGGTTTACTCAAACCAGGATATATGGATATGGGAGGACAGTATATGGGACATATACTGTCCTCTCATCCATATTTCTTTAGGAATGGATTAGCCACACTTTCCTGTATGTTTTCCCCACTACCTTGTTAGCACAGGCATTAGACAACCCTTCAGGTCCTTCTGTAAGCCAGTGCAATAGTCTGATGCCAAAATAATGGCAGTAAAACCCCTCTAGGTTACAATACTTGCTGTTATAATATCCCTTACTCCAGAAAATGCTGGATCCATTTTTGGATCCAATGACTGGTCACAGATTTCAGGTTATATGCTGCAAGGAGTCCCAGAAGTCCAATTCTTTGTCAATGAGCTGTTATTGTAAGACTATTACTCTGCTTCTTAGGGAATTTGTTAATCAATATGGGTAGAGCACATGATGTTGTAAAGCTTGTGCACTTCATTTCTGTGGGAAGCAGAGATGACACCAGATCTTCCTGTGGAATGGTCACACCAAGGCAAATATAGCACTTCAGTAAAGGATACATGGATATGGATATTCTGCCTTTTGAGCAAAGACTGTAAATTGTGCAGCATTTTCAGCTGTAGCAACTCCCTCATGTTTTGGCTTGTCTCATCATCCTCAAAAGCTAAATACGGTGTCAAGGTTTATTGAGAAGATCACAAAGCAGTTTGCATTTCCTAACAGCTGGGATGTCTGAATGAGTTCAGCAAACTGACACAGACAAGTTAAAACCATGTTCACACATCTATGCTAAATTCCAGCAGAATTTACTCCAAGGTTTGGTCTGAAAGTTATACAGCTAAATCCTTACAGAGATGGACAAGAAAGCCAAGTGCAGTTTCTCCCATCCAGGTAAAAGGCTGGAAGTATCAGGAATCTCATGAGTGTGATTATTGCTGAGAGGCTGTCGGTTCAATTTCAGAGATCAAAGATGATACAGAAACATTCTGTAGCTCTGCTCTGTAAGCAGTGTGCAAGGAACAGGCAGGTATAATTTATTTTAGCAGATTTCAGAAAGGGATTGAACATTTTTGTGGAACAGGACATCTATAATAACAAATAAGAACACTTATAAAATGCCCATGAGTGGACTGTGGGCACAAACCCCACAAAAATTAGTACAAGGTTTTTTCTATTGACTTCTGTAAGCTTGGGCTGGATGCTAATGGGTATCAATTAAGATGGAGCTTCTCTACAGATAAGTTATCCATAATTTTACGCTAGTAAATGTTGTTACATCTCAAACCACTATGTCCTTTATAGCAAAGGACCTGAGGACAGACAAATTTTAATCTTTTGAAAAGAAAATTCTACTTAATAATATATGGTATTTTGTTAGATATTTACTGGAATAAATTTCACTGATTCTGCTGTCTCCCTGGTGATCACAGTTGGTAGTAACCATTACAAGCACAGAGAATATGTGAGCATACAAATTCTTGCTTGATTTTCAGCTTTTTCTTCCTGAAAAGACTAGAAAAGACTGAAAAAAGTAACTTTCCAGTATTACAATTAATTTGAAAGGAACTTAAAGATCTATGTGTGTTTTGTAAGGCTTTTAAAGCAGATACTGACAATGAACTTGGCAGATTTTTAGAAAGCTTCAATATAGTGAAAGGAAAAAAAAATAAAAATAAAAGAAGCCTGTGCAGTTTAGAAAGAGGAATAAAGTGAATTCCATTATATCTCTTTCTCCTTCCAATATCTAACACCACGTTACACTGCACTGCAGAAGCCAAATACTGAAGCAAATTACCTGTCAAGGGGATTTTATCAATAAATAATTGAATTCAGCTTTCAAGGAGGGCCAGGGCTGGGACATTTTCCCCTACAACTGCAACAATGCCTTATTCTGTGCCCTGCAACTGCTACTGCAACACCAAACCTCCATCAGGGAGGCAAAGACTTGGGTAGGGAACAATTTGGAATTAAGGAAAAAAAATACCAAGAAGACAGAGGAAAAAAAAAGTGGTTTTATTCTGGCTTCTTGAAGTTATGACCGTGCATGTTCATCTGTCCCTGATTCCCTCTGATCTGATCCACACTCACCAGGGGCAGGGCTATCAAATCAAGTCCTCTCAATCTCCAGTACGGAAAACCTCAGTGAGGAAAGAGATCTTGCCAAGGGGAAAACAGCAGCCTGACACTGCATTTGTTAGGCACAAAGAATTCCTACACAAGGGGAAGGCATGGAAGGTGGGCAGAAATGAGGGAGTGCAATACGAGCCTGGCAAGGAGCCTGCATGGTCCTGGGCAGCAGGGAACCCAACCAATGGGATATAAACACATTGAAAACCAGGCTTCATTAGCTGCACTGCTCATGGAGCTGCATGTTTACAATTTGAGAGGAAATGGGCTGAAACTGAAACATCACAGCAAAAACATGGGCTTTAACGCAGGGTTTATAATGGGGTCATTAAAAAATACAGCTTTTTAAAGGTCCTGGATACAATTACAGCCATCATGCCCTCAGTGCAGCAGGTATTCCCCAAGCAGGATGCACAGGGCCACCACACTGGAGGTACTTTGGTTTCAATTGCAGCAGAGTGGTCAAGTTTTGCCTGTGGGGAAAAACTATTAGGAGGGCACTGCCTGGGCTGACTGGGAAGGTGCAGCACTGATGCTCTGAGAAACTCAGACCAGTGTCTGGAAAGTCACAGGCAGGGCTGTGGTCCTGCTGAGGCAGGGAACTCGACTTGAGTGGGAATAACTCCATCATCAGGGCTCTTATTTAATTTAGGCAAATTTGAAATAGTTTTGCCTGACTCAGATAAGCTGCCTCAGCACTTCACCCTGTGCCTTTCCCAGGTGCTTTACAAACAGCAGAGTAAAACAGTAGCTCCTGGAGAGTTGTGACTCAACAGGATCTAAAATGTTGTCTCTATAAAAAGCTTGTGCTGTCCCTTCAGCAGAACAGTACCTGCCCAGACAAACCACCAGGTTCCAGATTCCAGTGGGGATGCTTCATATATCAATAAGTGAAACACACTCGGGGAGGTTTTGGGTGTGAGGCACTGGAAGAGCCACTCATTCCTGCTGGTTTTGTGCTATGTGACCCATCACTACTCCTTTTTAGTTGTTCGTTTTTTAAATTTTCTAATTCCCTAGTAGCTGTTGAATCTGGCTGTTGGCCATTTTTCCATTTAGCATGAACAGCTTTGGACAGAACTTTTCAAGCTGGTATGAGCACTTGTGGACTGGAGCCACACACACAATAATTACACTCACATTCCTATTTTCCTGGTGGTGTTTTCCTGTTCCTTTGCCAAGGGTGGGTTGTGCTGGAACTGCACCTTCAGTAGGTGTGACACTTCTGATATGTGCCCTGTGGAAAACTAAAGACAAAAACCTCTGAATCTAAAGGAAGGCAAAATCCTCCAGACTAAGTTTTCAGCTAATCTCAGATATCCATTGCAGCAGAATGTATTAATTTTTAAAGTGACTGATTTTAATATATATAACACATCTTAAAATAAGTTGGACACTTACATAACTAACATTAAAATTTATATAGATTTCAAACACTAATGGTTACACTAACAGCAAAAATCAGAAAGAAAAAAATCTAAACTGATTTAGGCTGTGTCAAGTCTCAAGTTCTATATCAAAAGTTTTAGCAAATGTAAAATATTTTCTTTTGCCTTCAGGTTTTTTTGAAAATGGTTTCTACAGAGTCTCTTTCAGCTCTTAATACATGCCAGTGTCACAATGATAATCTCTGAACCAAACAGGCCACTGATATCATGCAGCAAGGCTACTCTGACCTAAGAAAATCTGAATTTCCAGTGGCATACAGCTCACCACGAGTCATCTCTTATGAGTCAAACATTTGCAGCCATCATTTCTGGTGCAGAGGACAGCTCTCCACATAGTATTTGTTTTCAGGAGCTTCTATTGTGCAGGCAGAGAAGAAAGCAAGAGGAAAGCAAGCTCTCCCATGTGGGAGAGCAATGCCTCATTTCTTGCCTGGGACCATTTCAGGCTGGAGAGGGATGAAGAAATAGGCAGAAGAACAGCTGGTAATGACAGTGACCAAATCAGGCAGCAGGAGAGGAAGCTGCCACTTAAGTCCTGAAGTTTTTTCACTCCCACACGCTTGGATGCAGGGGAACACCTGAAGTCAGTGTCACATGGGGCACAGGGGATTTTAAAGCACTTTGGAGCAGCACTGCTCAGCCACTGAGATGCTGCAGACAGCAAATGCAAGGCACAGCATTCCCGTTCTCCCACTGCTTTTCCTCTATGCCCTTTTAGGGAACATTAAATAGCAGCACAAAGAATTTCTGTGTGACTGAAGTGAAGCACTGCTTAAAGAACAACTACAAAAACACCGAGACATAGTGATGAAAAGGATTTTGGAAGAAAGATCCTTAATTTGAATGGAAAATGTCTCTAAATCCTTTAAGCTGCTTTGAAAATCTCAGCCTCCATGATATGGTTTAAATCTAAGATAACAGTGCTAGTCTGAAATTAGACAGAACATAACCTTACCTAAAAGGAAGAGGGATAGAAAAAGCCAAATTTCCCCTGAAGTTTGCTTGTTTGTTCTATTTTATTGTTAAAGACTTGATTTATTTCGAGGGCAACCTAAAAATCTGAGCCTGTTATTTCAGTGTAGGAAGCACTTTGGAGCAGCAGCTTCAGGCCACAGGCAGTACCCAGATAAGCACCACAACAAAGGGACTGTTCCTGGGGAGCAAAGCTCATAGCAGAGCTTTAAGCTGGGCTCAAAGGAGTGCTTGAGAGAGTTTGAAGCACCTGCAACTACATGGGAGGCTCTGGATTTGGAAAGGAACTTTATTGTCAGAAGATCATGTCACTGCCTAAAACAATTTAAAATGAACTAAGTACTGCAGCAGGGATTCAAATGCTAAAAAAGAAACAATGTGATTTTATTTCTACAGATGCCTGCTGCACTGGCACTGTGAGGTAGAGTGCTCTCACATCACTCATTGGAATGTAGCACACAGACATACACATCTACCTACAGCTCTCTGCTTATTTATGCACCCAACTCTGCTGGCAAGAAAATGTCACCTTAAAATTCACTACTCTTTAAAAAAGAGGGTAAAAAAGAAAGGTGGCCAAGTGTTATACAGAGAGCGAGGATGGAGATGTATTTAAAATAATGTGGAGTGTGAAATAACCAGGGTGGTAAGTATTAAAGCTCCTTAGACAGGATAGAGAAGAGTACAAAGAGAAATTTAAGCTTCACTTGTGCTGGAGGATTTATTAGTTCTTGAAAAGGAAGATTTCAAAGAAACTAGTAATGAATTAGGGAGTAATTACATACTGAGTTTGCAGAGAATAAACTAATTATAAAAATATGGTATGTTGTAGGCCATCTGCCCCCCAAAAAAGAACTGAATTGTCAAATTACTGAGCCAGAGATGACACATTATAATTATACTGTTACTATGCAAGATTTTAATACAAAAATCTAACAACATTTTCCAATAACCACCATTTCTCTTTCTTGTTTGAAAATGAGAGTCATTATATGCTATCATGAGATTTGATGCTGCTTGTCAGCATCCCAATGTGTTGGGATAACTGCATTACCCATCTTTGAGGAAGGAGAAATCCTAGTGACAAACCCATGGAGGCACGTGCCAGAGCCAGCTCAGGAAATGAGGCAGTTTCAACCCAGTTCAGAGCACAAAGGAGTCACTTATCATCTCAGCCAAATTATTTCATTCTGTGAATAGGTGCACAGAAATTTAACAGGATGCATCAAGCTGCATGGGTGCCCCAAACTTTTGCCTTGCCTTTGGACTTTATCAATTACAGAGATTGTGTTTCCCTGCAATCTGTCTGACAGAGCCCTTTCTCTGTGAGAATGCTCACTGGAAAACCAGTTTAAAACCTAGTTTTGGTATAAATACTATAAACCTCACCATTCTGGCAGTCTTAGGATCATAAGCCTTTCCTGGCAGCAAAGATGTTTGGACCCTGGAGTCGACATTCAGCCAGTAGGAGAAAGCAGTGGTGAAGGTAGAAGGTTTAAGAGGTAGGAATCAAATGGTTCCAAATAGTGAAGGCTTCATTTTATTTTGAAATAGGCTTGGCTGTTACTTTTTTCCCCTTTCATGGTTCTTTATGAAGCTCTGCAGAGTAATTTCCAGTGCCTAAGACCATCTTTCACATAATTTAATTCTGCCATACTCAATGGCTCTTTGGGATTTTAGTCTCAGGAGACTTCCAGTTCCTAATGGTGAGTTTTGTCTTCCCTGAAGAACACCAAAAGAATATTCGAATAATCAGCAGCTATTGCTAATGTGAAAAATGAAGGGGCAGAGAGAAAAGGTACAGAAAACCAAAATGCATGTGCTCATGCCAGGAGCATCTTAAACACAACTGAGATCTTTGAAGCTTTGCACAGCCATGAGCCTTTGACGCTCTCAGAGCAGATTTTCATGAGTTACTCACATTTCCCCAGATTAGCAAAGCTCTTTGTTTCAGGTGAGCAAAGAACCCTATCAAAGACAGCAAGATCCTCGTGCTCTTAGAGCACAGCTGCTCATGTGCCTTCTTGGCTCTAAAGACTTCAAAAAAGGCATCGAAATTCTGAAACACGAAGAAAATAAAACCAGATAATCTTTCGTCATCTACTTTTGGTCCTTTGAAAATCCAGGTCCACAAATTTATTTGGTGCCAAATACCCCATGGAGAATATTTCCATTGGCTTTATTGGTCTTTAGATAAGAACCAACTGTAGGCAAGTGCAAGTAGGAATGAGAGGTAAGGATTTTTTTAAACAATGTGGTTCTAACCCTAAACTACTTCCTATTACACCTAACCAAAAATCTGCTTAACCTTTCCTCTCACTCACCAGTGACTAAAAATGGTAATTTCTACTTCTATGATGCATCTGTAGCAACAACCAAAGTTGCTTACAAAAGGAAAAATCCACAAATATTGGGAAGAGTTTTTGGTGATATTTTCAATTCCTGACATACTAAAGTACAAGAAATAAAAAACCTCAATTCCTGCATAAGGTCTTAGTATATTGAAAAAAACACCTCCAAACACACAAACCCCAACAAAAGTCAGAAGAGAAAGAGGGGGCAAAAAGGAGAACATCCAAAATTTTTGGATTTTTGTCCCAGTGCCCCTGAGGCTAAGAGATCACTGCATGGTTCTGGGTCCCTCTTTGCCCAGGAGAGTGGAGATGAAGGTTCAGTGCTCCAGCAGCAGATCCTGTGCTCAGGGTCAGCAGAGAGTCTGGAACTCAGCCGCTGACACCTGCAGCTTCTCATGCACCTTTTCTGTCATCTTGGAGACGTCAGGCTTCGGAGCTGAGTGCACCAATTCATACAGTTAATGCTTGTTAAAATTAAAAGTGGTTCAGCATGTGATTAAAGTTTGCAGTTTAATAAGTAATTACAGTGTTCCTGCCGTCCAGCCTGCTGCACTTTTCTGCCTACAGTACTGCCTTGAATACAAAACCAGTGAGTCTATTCATGCTGATGCCTTCACTGCATGCTCTGCTCTTATTTGCACCCCCCCAAATTAAACATTTAAGAGGCAGTTAATAAAACTAACAGTTAGACGAGCCACATTAAATAGAATTTCTGAAGAATGTATTAAAATTTAGTATTAGGATAATTTTAAACCAAGTTACATTTTCTTCCACTTATTTTGGTTACAAAAAATTTTTACAATGCTCTAGTATTTAGCTAAATCTGAAACAATAGCTGTATTTCCAGTGCAATGAATTAAATGGGCATATTCCTGGTCACGTATTCACACAAAGATGTGAAGCTGCCACTGGCTTCCAAGAGAAAAAAAATCCCCAGAAGTTCAAGGCATCCAGGCTGGCCTTGCTCATTCAGTTCCTCTTCCAGGTAGGAAAGAAGACTACATCTGAACAGATAAAAATAAATACATATTAAAGATTTATGCTGTATATCCAGCTTATTAAAATAAATTTGTACACCAGTTTTTCCTCCCCACCAATATATATGTAGCCCTGTACATGCCAGTGCCCCAAGGCACATTCTTTTCAGTTGTCACTGTGGTCCCTGAGTTGTGTCATCACTGTTAGGTGCACTCAGGCAATAATCATATTTTAGAACAGCCAAGTTGTTCACAGAACAGTATTATTTTCACCATCAGGAGAACAGACTTTTAAAATGAGTATCCCATGACACAGTAACATGTATGGTTTTGGAGCTGGTGTCAAGCCTGAACGACCACTACTGCAGGACAATGCTGCCTGTGTTGCACACCCTGCCCTCAGCACGTTCTGCACTGAGCACAGCCACGGCTGCAATACTGCATGTGGAGCAAACCAATGTCACCAACCCACTGAGCCCTCCCTGAGATTAATTGAAAAACAAACAACCAACCAGAAAAACCCTGAAGAGAGATTTTCCTCATCTCAGTATATTAGAAGAGGGATTACTCCTGACAGCAACTTGAGAGAAGAAGAAATAAAGGACAGAGAAGGGGGAAGTAGTTTGCAGCATTCAATCAGTATGCAGCATCAGACTCTTAATTTGCAAAAGCTCTGCTGTAGAGACATTCCAGCATCGCTGATGGCCACTTTGCTTCCAATGACTGTAGCTACTGCAGATGAAGCCTAACGACTTCTGTAGTTGTGGAAAGATTTCCCCAAGTGAAAGCACTTGTTAAAACTTTGTTTCCCCACTTGTAGGTCGGTCAGACAGAGCACACACAAAGGGGAATCCATTTCTGTGATTTTTGTCAGGATGTCGTCTTGGTTAGTGTACAGCATATGTTCAGATTGCTTTGATTAGCTTTAGCTCTTTTGGTGTGTGCAGGAAAGGCACAATACTTCAATTGTGTCATTAGCTCCATCTCAGACCAACTCCCTGTGAAACACCTGTGAGGTTCCATGACTCAGACATAACCCTTTTTTCTCATTACTCCAGCCCCAGTAGCAGGAGTGCAATATTGTCTCCCACTGATCTGTATTAGCTGAAGCTTGGCAGGGAAGGAGGTTTGTATGGGATCAAAGCTCCAGCCTCCACTTGTCCACCTGCTCCTGGTCAAAAAAAGAGGTCACCTGGCTGTACTTTTAAAATAAACTCAGTATCTAGTTAGCCTGTGGTAGCCCAGGGAATATTTTAATTTCCTTTCACAGAAACAGAGTAGTTACTGCTGACCTCCAGGAAAAAACCCAAAAAACAACAATACAACTATATTAACACAGTTTAAAGTAATCTTCTGAATTTCCAGTAAGGCAATATAAAGTAAGGCTAAAAGTCTCTCAACTAGTTTACTCAATACAGACTCAATTATAGAACTACTAAAAATGACCAGCTCCTGACAGCATCTCTGCTGTAAAAGAGGAGCTGAAAGCAGGCAGTGCATGCCACCCACTGCAAGCTGACAGTGGGTATAGAGTTAATAAAAAACACTCAATACATGCCCAGCCCTGTGCTCTGCACCTTCCCTACACGTGGTGAATGCACTGTGGCAGGAGCTGAACCCCAGGTCACCAGGTTCCTCTCTGCTGTTCTGCCCCAATGGGTTTAACAAGTCTTTTTCTTTGTTGTTAATGCCAAGCAACTGCTACCAGTATCACTTCAACCTTGAAATGTCTGTTTAAAATGCTGCTCTTCCTCCAAGTAAAATCATTTTGATCAGATTCTGTCCTCTGCGCTTCTCATCTCTCCCCTAAACTGAAATGTGAAACATTTAAAACAATAAAAATCACTGTACTGGAAAGCGGCACTGTTTATTTTTCGCACACTGCACGCAAGTGTACAGCAGACCTTTAAGAGTTCTAAATTCATTCTGACCTTCTTCATCGGTTATTTACTTTGAGCCTTGAGGAAATGCTTAGCTTAAATGGCCTTTTTCCCTTTCAGAAATCTAATCTTCCAGAAAAATTCCACTGGACAGCAGGTTTTGTAATGGAATTACTGTAGTTAATTCCTATCACAGCAGTTCCTTAATGAAAGGCTGGAAGAAAGTCAACAGGTACTGTATTCTGTAAAAGGTGCTGTAAATATGAGTGTCATAGTTCAGAAAGGTGTGTCATCTCCCCATCAAGATAATTAATGGTCTCTCAAGTCACACAATTAAAGGTTGCAATAATAATCTATAAGATATCTCCCTTTGTTTCCCAATTAAAACTTTTCAGACTAATTAAAACCATGCTTGTGTCATGCAGTGTGGTGGTTTCCAACCGGGGCAATAAAAGAATGGATCTCAGCCAGAGAAGATAAATGCCTGGAAAAAAATTACCCATTTAAGCACCATCTTATGTCAGCATTGATCTATGAAGTTTTGCTTCACATAGTGGAGGAAACCATCTTCTCTTTAAGGTAACCTGCAGTCATTTTCATAAAAGCTGAGAGCCTTGACTTTTATTAGTTCTCTTCAGGGAAACCTTTATCCATTAAAGTCCTGTAACCAAGAGCCAAGTGCTTGGGTTCCACAGAACAAATGAGCCCAATGTAATGTCAATTATACAAAAAAAAAGGGAGACAGATTAATTAAAACTCTTCTGAAGTCTCTTCCATATCATTGTCTGATATGCTTGCTATCAGCAGAGCATGTCTTCCATCTGGCAGCTTCCACGTTATAACATTTTGAGGCGGTTCTTAAGGTAATTATATCAAATATACTGAATGTGATAGGGAGCAATTGGTATTAGTTTCAGATTAATCTCTGCACATTCTGGCATTCCAGTTCTGTCCTCAAAGCCTGAATTTGTTTTCACTGTGATGAAAGCATAGTGATGGTCAAGAGGGCTTCCCCCTTCCTGGTTGTTTTGTTAGGTGGGATTACATGGGAATTCTATGGTCCAGCACTGCTGGGGCTCTCCCAGAGGAATCAAAGGGGAAGCACACAATACTGTCACCTCATCTCTGAGATGAGGCTAAGAAGGACAGATCTCATTATCTACACCCTCAAAGATGTCCTGTACCCTTTCCTGGCATTAGTATCATAAATTCTAGACTTAAACTCCTTATTGCCCACTGCAGAGATCTGGGGATTTATCGTTCTCGTGGAACATCAGTGGCGTACAGCAAAATCACATCACTCAGCAGTTATACCCTGAATGACTTCTGTCTCCATTTCTATCCCTGATCTCACTACTTAATTAGTGGTAGCTAATTACTGTGAATAGCCTTGCATCTTTAACTAAATGAGTGTGTGTAATCCTCTCAGGTTTTCTATTAAAAAAAGGGAGGGAGAGGGAATTGATGGTATCACACAGATAAATATATTGTGTGGGAACATCTACTTGGCAGATTGCAGGAAATTTATGCCCATCTCCTGGAGCCATGGGTCAGAAGCTCTGGGACCACGATGCTCAGAAGCTCTGGGACCATGAAGGCCAGCAGCTCTGGGACCATGATGGCCAGCAGCTCTGGGACCATGGTGGCCAGCAGCTCTGGGACCATGATTGTCAGAAGCTCTGGGACCACGATGCTCAGAAGCTCTGGGACCACGATGGCCAGCAGCTCTGGGACCACGATGGCCAGCAGCTCTGGGACCACGGTGGCCAGCAGCTCTGGGACCATGGTGGCCAGAAGCTCTGGGACCATGGTGGCCAGCAGCTCTGGGACCATGGTGGCCAGAAGCTCTGGGACCATGGTGGCCAGCAGCTCTGGGACCATGTTGGTCAGAAGCTCTGGGACCATGGTGGCCAGCAGCTCTGGGACCATGATGGTCAGCAGCTCTGGGACCATGGTGGCCAGCAGCTCTGGGACCATGGTGGTGCTGAGCTGAGAGCTCTGGGGGGTGCATGGGGCTGGTGGCTGCTGGGTGACACCGAGGACAAGCAGACCTCATTCCCCTCTGTGCAGCACAGTGCATCAGGACAGGAGAGAGAGAGAGAGAGATGTGAACCTGCTGGGAAAAACTTCTCCCTCCAGGACCACAAGCAGCCACGGGAGGACTCCTGCATTTCCATGCCTGACCAGTCACCAACAGTGAAATATTGTCATTCCATCAAGTTTTCTGTTTGTACAACATACATCATTGAAGGATCTGAGGGGTTAAATGTGCACACACAGTTGGTAAGGCAGGCACTGGTACCTGAACCCTTCAACTCTCTGGCAAAACAGAGAGATCAGAAATCTGCACAGCTCAAAGTGCCATGCAGCAAATCAGTCACAAAGATGGACAAGGAGGTCAAGATGCTCTGTAAGGAGAAGTTTCACCTGCCAGTGCCCATGTGGGAAGCTTGGGAAAAGCCTGGTTTGGGGAGGCAGAGCAGCAGGATACCTGCACACACCACACAGACCTGCACGCTGTGGTCAGCTACAGATTCTTTAAAGCTATGAAATGATAAGGAAGCAGGACAATCTGTTTTGAACACCAGACTCTCCTGGGATTCAGTGCCATAACTTTTTTATTTCCCTCCTAAAATGTTAATTCAAATGTGCAACTAAGTAAGTGCCAAAACAACTTGTAAAACTTTTAGTAACCCCACATTGACAGAAAAGTAGTATTGCAGAATATGCTCCATTCCCTTTGATCTATGATTTATTGATGCACAGTATGAAATATTCATTAAAACAGACTGCTGTTTCCCGTTGATTTGTCATGTTTTTAATTCATATTTTAACACATTAATAAAACTGACACTATTAATTATTTTTTGAAATACCAAATATATTTGAGATGTAAAACTGGCATGGGTTATGTTTGATATTAAAGTATCAGGAGGAATTAGTTCAAGCAAAATATGATCTGCAAGTGCTTGTAATGATCCTCTATATTCTATCGCCCCAAACAACTCCCTAGTTCCCTTCACTACTTTGAAACAACTTTAAATTACAAATGCAAACTGCACTTAGAAGCAGTTGTAACATTAAGCTCATGCTGCTTCTGCATTTCATACAAATACACGTGTTCATCAGTCTCTGCTATGGAGGTAACACAGAAATATATTGGAGGGGCACAGGAACCTGTTTTTCTGAAATGATTACTGATCTTGGTCTTCAGTGGTGTTTTTTCCCAGCAATGGTTTGGTTTAACAATCCACAAGGCAGCTCTGTTCTGCCACTCCATCTGCTGTGTAGCAATAATAGGGAGGCTTATGCATTTTTAAGGGAAATATAGTCTGTCTTATAAAAGGCAGACTCATAATTACAGCTTCCAGCTTGGAGGAGGACATGTTGAAATGTGCCTATGAAAAATTAAAGTTCATACTGGTCAGAAAAACACCACTGAACTACCTTCATTTATGTCACCCAATTATTTGGTCCTCAGAGATGAAGTATTGCTCAAAGAATAAAATATTGCTTAAAAACAGAATGACCACCTTTTAGGACTGTATTATTAAGCTAGTGGCACTTGAGATCTGGCCATTTCTACTTATGAACATCTTATTTTCTAGAACTCAAAGAGATTTATTAATTTGCTCATTAAAAAAAAAACAACACAACAAAATTCCAAATACGCAAATGATTTTAAATATCACATCATATGAACACTCAGAGATCAGCTCTCATTTCTCAGTTAATGTTTTCAAGAGCATATAGCTAGAGAAAAAAGCAAAAATATGACTGACCCAAGACCACTTGAATGCCTCAAGAATCTTCCACCCTTCTTGTTGCCAAAATTACGCAATTAAAAGACCTACAACTTTTCAGCTTTCACTGGAGCCAGACTTGCATGAGTTTTTTGTGTCAATGCTGAAATCTGAGATGTGCATAAAACATTAAGGGTGCCCAACTAGGGTTTAAAAGTTATCTTTAGCTCCATGAGACAAATCAGGGAATCTTAGATTTCATCAGACTAACTTCTGCCCAAACCTGCAGGGTCCCAGTGAGATAGCAGGTTGCAGGGGTGGGGAAAAAGGCACCATTGGGCAGAAGCTGGGAGCCCAGAGGGCGTGACAGGGGGACTGCTGGCTGTCCCTGTGTCTGCCCAGCTGTTCCCTTGCAGGAGAAAATCAATCCACTGCTTGTGGTGCAACCAGACAGGAGCAGAGCCTGGGATGGGCAGAGCTCACCAGGGCCTGCCTGAACCCCAACATTCCGCACTGCTTCCTCTAGTTTGCCAGGATCGTTTAAAAAGGACATGTCCAGCACAGTTTAAGGGATTGGAAACTTGCCTAGGGATCACTAAAAATGTGTAAATGTGTCATTAGCATCTTCCTCACACGGCAGAAAGGCAACAAACAAGAGAGCTTTCCTGGAGATTTGAGAATGCTCATAGATGCTTTGTGTGGAGAATTCCAAAGGCAGCTTCTGCAATTCTCTGGCCTAATGGTCAAAGGGACCTTTGACTGCTATGTGCCAACTCAGACCTCCCTGCAAACACTGGGTGCTGTGTGGGAAGAGCTGTCCTTGAAGCCTCATGGTGCTTTAGCTTTGGCAAAGAAAGGGAGAAGTGTTATCCACTCATTACACCCATACATAATCTGCCAGTCTCAAATCCATGTGTTTTCTACTGGCAATGTGGAAGTTCACATTTTTCAACCTTTTTTTTTTTTTTCGGTGTGTGTATATTGATTTGTTTTATAGCAAATCAGCATTTCATCTGACCTTTAAAATTGAAGTGTCCATGGTTCAGCAGCTCCCAAAGCCTTTGCTATCACATAATTATGGAGCTGTGATCCAGGTCAGTTTAACAGCCAACCTCAGGCAGGAAGTTCTGCAAATATATTGTAGCTGTTTCTTTATTAATTATCAGCAACTTCAGCTACTGGGTTTCAAAAGACACCAATATTCCAAAGAAACATGAAGTGCTGACTGAAAATAAGAAAGAAACAATACAACAAAAGGCCAGTGTCTTGCAGACCATTCCACAAGGATGTGCCTATGACATTCCTGATGTTGCATTTCCCATACTGTGTCTGCGACCTCAGGGCCAACCCAAAAACCAGACCGTATAAATGTCACTTTCAATGTGGTAACGCCACTGGAAAGCACTCACTGATCTACAATAAGCATCTCTTTCTCTACTGTATTGTGGAGAAGGCTTCAAATGCAAGTAAGTTCAGACCCTGTATTGGGATGGAACAGATGCTGGTGAATTATCCTGTCAATTATCATTTTCTCTTTACTAGAACTGAATAAATATGTAACAGAAAACCCCTCAAGATGCACGTAAAGCTTGTTATTTGAAATGCCAGTGCAGATGGAGCACAATCCTTACTCTGGTAACGTTGGGTTTGCAGCTGTATGCCCACAGCTTTTGCTGTGCTGTGGTGTGAGGATACCTGAACACCTCACACCCCAAACTGGAGCAGCATCTGGGGGACAGAAGGGATAGGTCAGTAATAATACATCCAGTTCCTGTTGTGGTGTAGCTGGTTTTTGGGGCTGTGCTTGGGGCACACCCAGGTCCATCAGCATTGATTCTCTGGGTGACCCAGGAGGGCCCAGGCAGTCTCTGCACAGATGGGGTGAGGGACTGGCTTGGGACAGCAGGCCAGCTGGAAAGGAGGTGATTGACTGAACCATCACAATTAAATGTTGGCATTATTGTTGTAGGAGCTATCTGGGAGGAATTTTGGGCAGTTGCAGAAGTTGCCCCAGGCAGCTCCTGCTGTGTTTAGCCCAGTGTTAGTTAACAAACTGGGCGGAGAGTGCAGCCTTGCCCTCCAGAGACTCCCCGTGGTGGTTTCTGCTGTGGAAGGGATCAAGCTGTGCATCACTATTTGTAAATAGTTCATAGAAATTGTTGCAGTCATTTGTAAGTAGTTAAGCTATTTAAGAGATGTTTTGTCTTTAGTTAAGATATACCAATGGCAATGAATTAAACATGCTGGAACAGTCCCCTAGGACCACAGGCCAGCTGAGTGACAGCACTTTGGGGTCTCACCTAAACCAGCTGGAGACACTTCTGCAAGGACACCTAAAACAGAGACTCCCACCTCACCCAGGAAACAACCACCCATCTTTTTTTGGGGGACTGGGCTCCCCATGTGAACATCACCTTAGGCAGAGACCCCCCCCAAAACACCTGTCTTTAAAAAGCCCTGTCTGGGAGTGCCTGTGCAACAACCTCCATCCACATATGTCCTGGAAGAACAGAGACCCAGGGGGACAGACCTATTCTGCTTTCAATACACAAAAAACTACTTATAAATCTTGTTTAGATAACACCAATCACCTTGGCATGTGCACATCCCACAGGAGCTGTGCTGAGCACTGGATAGAGTCAGGGAGGTCCAGCTGACCCTGCAGGAGTTATTGGGCTGTTTGCTGTGCATATACCTCAGTTTCCCTCCCTGTGAAAGGGGGTGATTTACAGCACTAGGAATTTGTGGATGATTTAGAAGCTACACATTTATTATTAGTTTTCTCATCTGGTTTCAACAACTAGTGATATCAGGTCAAAAGCAAAGCAAGTTTTCATTAATGAAACATGAATCCTTCGCTAATACAGTGGGACTGAGCAGTCTGCAGGATGATTTTGTTGTCTGATATCGTTACCCTTTATGATCTCATATTTTATGGTAGTTAATGCCATTGGAGGAAAACATGATTAGAGCAGAAAGCAGCTTCAAAGCAGCCATTGCTGAGTGCATTCATCACACTTGCTGCAGAGCTGGATTTTTCCTCTCTACAAATATAATCAATCAGTGCAGGTAAAGAGTTAGTTGCAAATAGAAGCCCTTTAGGTGAACTAGTGTGTATCCTGTTTTTATCAGTGTTCTGGGAAGTGTAGTTGGACTGGGATAAGTTATGTGGTGTGGCTTAGGCATTAATGAATATGAGAAACTAAATTATTGAATTTTGCAATGCAAATTATTTTTTGAGCACAAATTCTTCACTTTTGAATGTTAAGGGCTCATAAAAAATGTCAATGGTTTATGAATTAGGCCATTAGCATGCAATTTGTGATTCAAACAGTACCACAGCCTCATGTAATAAGTGACTGAATAAAGAGCAGCATTCCTCCCTGCACTTGCAAAATAGTTTGTCAGGAAGGCAAATGCAGGGAGATGTCACACGAGGGACTCATTCCCTCCCTCTGGAGACACACAGCAGAGGGGTCCTATGTCTATCCCTAACTATGGTGCCTGGAAAAGCTGTGTTTGTGTGATCCATGCAATCATGGCAACAGGCAGTGCACCTGTACCTGTGACATTGGCCCAGAGCTCCCCAGGCCCCTGGCAGCTCGTGGGCTGTGCCTGTCCCCACAGAGGTGCTGCCACCTCAGCCTGTCAGCAGCAGCTGGGCCTTTGGCCAGGGGTACCAATGAGTTTAACTGGCTTGAGACCTCAAAGAAATAATATCTGAACATTTCTGAGTACATACATGCATCACGAGTGAAAGCAATATCTGTGCTGAGCAAACATGTCTGAGGGGTGGGGTACCCTGCACAAGGCAATCTGAAGGCGTCCCAAACACAAATGTTTGCTCACCAAGAACTGTTGTCTTGGTGGCAAATTCCCTATTCAAACAGTAGGGCTTACAAAGGTAACCAAAATTGAGAAACTATAATGGATATAAAAATTCCTACTTGCCCAAGATGAGAAAAAATTTGCAAAGAAAACACTAATTATGAGAATATTTATGTGACAGGTTGAATATTGCTGTTATCTAAAAGAGCTCTGCAGCTGCTCAGAGTTTCAGAATCTGTGCTGGGGTAGAAAAATTACCCAGAAAGGAGACAGAGGAATGGATAGAAAAGGGATGTTAAACGTTTTTTATATATATCATACACTCTTAAAATAGCATATATGCATTACATGGGATACAATGGCATATGAAACTCCCGAAAGTGCCAGTTTGAAAATGCAATTCTCTAATTTGTGCCCGTGGCATCACTGACCCTCCCTTTCTCCACCTGCAGACTGGTGGCAGGGAGGCTGAAGTTGGCTGCACTCCAGAGGCTGACCTTTGGCGTGGCCTCTAACGAGGCAGAAGGTGTGGATTCCAGGGCCCTCGGGAGGGGATGTGCCCTCCTGGCAGCTTCTTTCAGGGAGCAGCACTCATCTCAGTGCTCTGGCTGAAGTGGAGAGGGGCTGAGCAGCTGGTGGCAAAAGAGAGGCATGGAGAAAAACCTTTGATTCTGCATCAGAAATCAGAGGAGTTTTGGCTGCCCCTGCTGCTGGCTGTGGTCAGTACTTAAGGACAGTGCATGTTCCCTGTCTGCCTAGCTCAGCTGTGTAACTGACCTTGCCATGGGCCATATCCCAGAGCCTCTGACCTGGCTTTCAAGGCTACAGCAGCTCATGTCCTGCATGTTTTCCTCTCTCCTTTCCTGCAGCTGACCACACACACATATACTCTGTGTTTGTGTGTACTAACCAGGCAATTAACAGATCCGTGTGGTGGGTGTGTTTAAAAGACTGAGATTAGGCCAGTTCCAAATTTCAGAACAACACCAGATTAACATTCACTTACCAATATAGGTTAATTATTAGTCTTCATGAAAAATTAGCATTACACTTGCAATTAACTTAGCCCTTAAGAATCTCACTCTAAATTAGCTGTGAGTGTACAGCTACCATGAGGATGGTGCAAGTAGTTAATGCTGATTCAGGGTGGCCAAGCTTATGAGCTCTTCCCTATCTTCCTTTTCTTATCATTCCTGTGGTTCTGCTCATACCTCAGCTCTCCAAAAGCAGCTCCAATCTGGCCATTTATTATTTTCAGGGGGAAAAGGGACTTGTTCTCTTGTCACCAGACATCCTGTTTGCTTGTTCTGTTGTGGTGTATACACACACAGATAGATATGTACCCTTATTGTTTCCCATACAAATTTCCCACCCTTTTATATCCTCTTTTTTTGCATATTTTACCATATACACATTTTTCCAATACCCCCCTTTGTGCAAGCATACAATTCCTGAATGGTTGATTTGTTGATAGACATTATTTCTACATTTCTGCTTAGATTTGCACGTTTGTTTCTTATTCAACTAGTGATGTTACATCAGGGAATACTTACACATTATCACCAGATATGTTTTTAGCATGCTTATGTCCAGGTTAATAATTTGCTTGATATTCTTTCACTCCATGGTGCAACAGGCCCTGCTTTCGCTACACTCTCTCATGTCCAGTGGATCTATTTTCCTGTCTTTTCTTAAAGAAAATGTCATTGCTTCTAAAACTACTTAAGATGCTTTTCTCTCTGCTTGTTTTACCCACCTGATGGGACATTTGCCCTGTCAAGAGTACTCACAGCCTGTTGCTAACCTCCTGCCCTCCATAGTTATGATGTTACTCTCTGTGAGTGGCCACTGTCCCTTCCAAAGCAAAATTTAAGCAGGTATCCTTCCCCTCTCACACTGTAATGGCTTGTCGTCTTCACAAGCAGAGTGCCTGGGCTGATGGTCAGCAGCTGAATTCAGTGGTGTATAAAACATGCCAAAACCCAGGAGTGCTGATTTGTGACTGTCTGCTGTTAGCTCACCATAGCATGGGGTCCCATTCAGTATCACAGGAGGCCGTGTACCTGCCAGGACCTGCCAGCTCCCATGAGCAATGCCAGCATCAGAGCACACCAAGGACCTGCTTTTACAGCTCACCACAACAACAGATGCCAATACAGACCACATCCCTCACTCCTGGCAGCACACAGGGACCAGGGAGACCCAGGTCTCTCGAGTGTGAAATGTGAGCACTCAGTACCTCCAGCGCTGCCAGGCTGCCTGTGCCCTGGGGAGAGGCACCTCTCTTCTGGCTGGCTCTTGAAGCTCAAGTATTACAAAGGTCAGAAATCATAAAAGAAAACCTTAGAGGGGATGTTTAGTAGTTTGAATTACCAAAATAACGTAAGTGAGGGCTCTGATCATTGTCAAATGTTGCCACGCCACCAAATGTTGCTGTGCCACCACCCCATCTCTTGGAGCAGCTAACAAAAGCTGATAAGCAACCCCTAAAAAAAAAAAAAAAAGCTGACAACCAACCCCTTTGCTCCACACAAACACAGGTGCTGCTGAAAACCAGCACCTTGTCTGCAGGAAAGGTAAAACTCTGAGCATGCAGCCCGTGGTGCTCCCTGAGCACGGACCAAGATCCCATTCTCCAGTGCTTACCACACTGTGCTCAGAGCACTGAGCCAGCAGAGCCCATCCCCTGAGCTGGGACAGAGAATCCTGCAGGACAGGGATGGACTGGCCTGTGCCACGCTGGGCTGGCTGCCCAGGGTGGGGTTCCAGTGGATGGGCTGCTGAGGGGGCTGAGATGGGGCCCAAAGCATGGGACTGACAGGCTGAAAAATGAGAACGTGGAGGTGTTTGTGCTGTAACTAACCACAGAGGCACAGAGTTATATTCTACCAATACTATCTCAAATTTAGGTCAATACCAGGCTTTAAACTAATAAATTGTGGGGGAAAGGTTGCTTTTTCAATAAAAGACAAAGAAATAAAACCCAATCTACGGTCCTTTTCATGATTAATCCTGTTCCACGGGTTGTGCTCAAGCTCTAGTTGACCAGAACATGTTTGATTCAGTGCAGCTGAGTGGGTTTACATGACTCATGGAGATGTGGCAGTCATTTTTAAATTATCCTGGGGGCTTTGGATTTTAGTGTCGTGACCAGGTTTGCATAGCTGCCAGTCACCTCTTAACATGGCAGGCAAGCATTTTATTTTATTGCAGTGCCACACAGTAATGTAGAATATGTTACAGTCAAATTCTTATTTATGGGTAAAGAGGGCACACACAATTTTGCATGTTTTTAAACTGACCATTAATGAATTGTTTACAGCTGCTGTGTCTCCAGCGTCAATCCTCTACCAAATCTCCTATATTCCATGTTTTTCACCCCTCCCTGCTGCATCCTGCACCTCCTTCTCATCCTTGTTGTCATACCAAGCCTGTATTTCTCTACACTGCATCATTCTGCTGGAGTCATAAATATCCCATTCTACCCAGAACACCTGCTTGTTACTGCTGTCTATATAAAAGTGCAGGTCTCCATCACAGACAAACAAAAGTAAACCAGAGACAGACTCCTGATCAATTATAGAAATTGCCATCCCAGCTAAACCAAGGAAAGCAAAGGCAGAGCAAGAAGAGATCAGACAAGCTGGGCCTGACAGGCCTCAGTCCCAAGGTCTTGCAAACTCAGGATGAAGCTTGTGGCCTATTATCCACACAGGCAATTCTGTATTTCTTCACTGTTACAAAAAAGGAACTATTTGCTTTTTTGTTCTGCTGTGTTTGTTTGTTCTTGACTGGGAAGGAGTTGCCTGCAAAGCTCAGTAGAGGTGTGCTGTCCTGCTCTGCTCTGGGTGGGCAGCTGCAATTCAAATGAATCATGTGGAAAACTTGTATCTGACCTTGAAAACTTATATTTCCAACTAGATCAGCTTTTAATTTATGAGAACGAATTTTTAATCATAAGGAAAAAAAGGAATTAAAAAAAAAAGAAAAAAAAATCACAACCAGGGTGCACACATAGAAAGGAAATCTGAAAAATTGGTCTGAATGTCGGGAGTCCTTTCTTAGAAGGCCCAGGTCTGAAAGTGTTGTTGAGGTGATTAGTCACTAAATAAATGCCAGAACTCCTTCCCTCCCATGCCAACCATCCCAGCATCCTGGCTTTTCAAACCGGCAGTCACATACCCTTCCCTAGCAGTGAATGATGGTTGCCTCGTGTAATAAAATATTCAACTTCACAACAACACTTTATAAAGAAGGAGGTTCATGAATTTTTAAAATTATTTTGTAAATCACTCTGAGAGCTGACAATGAAGGCTAACACATCTGCTGGTGTACAACTGCCAAGTTATCCTCGTATTCAGCCTGACACTGGGATTTGTGGGAACCTTCCCCTCTGATGTGTCAGAAACCCTCTTCTGAGGGGAGTGTGAAAGGCATTGCCCCCACTATCAGCGTGGCAACCCAGCCCACGCTCTGAGAGCTGCTCAGGCACTCAGGGTAATTCCGTCAGGAGGAGATGGTTTGAGGCTTACCTGATGGGATGTGTCTGTCAATGCAGCAGGGCTGTGGGAAGCACGGGCAGCAAAGCTGCTTCAAGGCATTCCCCAGACACCAGACAGGCAGTTTGAAGTGCATTTGTTTTGCAGCACTGATGACTACTTCCCTTCATGGAGAGAAACAGGTGGGTGACTTAGTTTCTGTCTATAACCATTACCAGCAGTGTCCAGATCAGTTTTTGTGGAATCAGAGAGATCCCCAGCACCAATGACTGCAGGAAACTCTCCTCTGTAAGATGGCAATCTCTGTAAAGCACTACAGACAGAGCTGTGCATGTGGGAGGAAGGGAAATGCCTTTCACGCTGCCTTTCTCAGTGCTTTCCGTGCAGCTGCCTTTTCTCAGGCAGCCTGGTGATGGCTGTTCAACAGCACAGCCAGAAAGGAGAAGTTATCCATCAGCAAAGCTAAAAACATTCGTGAAGGTGAGCAACAGCACCTGCAGAAAGGTGGGAAACATTCACACATCATCAACTCAATAGACATCAACTCTTTTAGAAAAAAAAATTAGTTACCATGGTTGCATCTGTGGAAGGAGAAACCCAATCCTGCTAAATGTCAGGAAACGATTGTCTGGAGAGATGTTTTGCTGTGACTGCACTAGAAAACAAACTGGCCGCATTTTTTATTGCATGGTGCTACTTAAGTGAGAAACTCCTCCTTGGCCATCCCCAGCAGCGAGGCAGCACGAGGGAGAGCAGGTTTATTGTGCATGACCCTCCCTGGGTGCTGCAGGAGAGGCTGAGAGCCTCCCCGTGCCTGCAGCAGGGCACGCTCTGGGTTCAAACCCTGCTGGTGACCCAGATGGAGGAGTTGTTATACAACGTTCTTTAATTGGCAATTTTCTGCTCTGTTCTCTTCTGCATCTGTTATTTATGTATCACAGTTTTCCTGCATGCTGGTAGACAACAAGGAACTACAGCAGTGGTTCCCCTCATATTTAAAACATTTAGACAGACAAAACCCCAAAATTCACATAACAGAATGGTTCATTACACTCAGAGGAAATTTTGTTGCTTTACAAAACATTTCTCTGAGATGATAAAGCCCACATGGCTGCTGCACAACAACTACTGAGCAACAGAGGAAGAACAAAGAATAAACCAAACAGCAAGATGCTTCAGCAAAGATGCTGACCCAATATAGCAGCTTCCAACACGCAGAGCTGCAACCACAGCACCGCCTTGGAGTTAAGTGCCGATAAGCTTGGTGTTATGCCAACAAAATCATCAAGAAGCTGGATCTCTCCTTGTTATTAAATTGGGCAAGCAAACGAATGAAAGGAATCAAAGCAATAACAAAGGGCAGATAACCCCTGGGCTATCTCGTAAGCAGTGGCTGACAGATGTGGATTACTGAAAAAGTAAAGAGCTTGCCACTTGTATGTAATAAAGCCACAGGGATTTCAACAACACCCTTTTTGTTTTAAAGAAGAGCAAAGGCATATATTGTCAAAACCATAAAGCTTGCCACAGTGCACTGCTGCACTATATAAAGACATCACAGGCTTACGGTTTTGAAAGGAGTGACAGCTATTATATGCTGAAATTTTTCAGTGAGGCACTGCGTGGAGTAACTAAGGATCATGCAGGGAAGCATCATCTATTTGTTCCTTGACAAGAACACCTGGATGACCCCTCTGAATTGGTCAGCTGGACTTGGCGGCCTGGACATTTATCACTACTGCTGTTTTTTTTTTTTGTTGTGGGTTTTATTTTATTCAAACAAACTCTAAGAAAGCAGCATTTTGGTTTCATAAAGAACCCAGAGGTAGAAAAAAAAAACGGTTGACATGCTTGTTTTCAGTCCTTGTACTGACCAGGTATAATTTGTCATCTGAGCCTGCAAGCTGACATTTGAACTAGAACTTGGCTGAATTTTGGCACAATTTCTAGTAGAGCTGTAAAAGTCCCACCTGTCACAGTTTTCACTGCCTTGTCAGCTTACAATGCCAAGGAAGCATTAAAGGTGTCTGTACCTGGCAGTGGTGAGGCTGCACCTTAAATCCTGGCGTCAGTTTTGGGCTTCTCATGACAAGACAGAGATTGAGGGGCTGGAGTATGTCCAGACAAGGGAAAGGATCTGGGGAAGGGTCTGGAGTGCAACTCTGAGCAGCAGTTGAGAGAAGTGGGGCTGTTTAGCCTGGAGAAAAGGAGGTTCAGGGGAGACCATTCCTCTCTATAACCACCTGACAGGAGGTTGTAGCCAGAGTGGGGGTTGGTCTCTTCTCACAAGTGGCAAGAGATAGGGCTAGAGGAAACAGGCTCAGGCTGAACCAGGGGAGGTTCAGAGCGGGTTAGCAAGCATTGGCACAGGCTGCCCAGAGCAGTGGTGGAGTTCTCATTCCTGAAGGGAATTAAAAACCACACAGATGTGGCCCTTGGGGACTTGGTTAGTGTGGCCTTGGCAGTGATGGGGGAGCTCAGTGATTGTAGGGGTCTTTTCTAACCTGAACAATTCTGTGATTCAGTGACAAGATCCTACCTTTGTTGCTGTTGTAACAGTCTTTAAGCCCTTCCTTGTCAAATTCAAACATACACTGTACTCTTCTAAGACCAATTCTTGTCTTAATTAATGCCTCATTTCAGTTTGTAATGCTATTTTTCTGCCTGTGCAAAACTAAACACATTGTATATAGCAGCATAGCAGGTAACCTTTTCATACAACATATATTCAGGCATCTGATACACACACACAATCAATGCAACACAGAGAAAGCCCACCTGATGAAAAAATACGTCCTTCTGTTCATCTATTTCCATTACATCTCCCTCTAAAAGCTTCAATGAAAAATATGGGAATATCATCTTTAACAACCTGACACATCTTAAACTTCCCATATGGCACAGAGCAGATTTCTCTCTGCTTCTTCCAAGTATTGTTGTTCAGCCTTTTATATCATAACCCCTTGGTGTTACCACTGGGAATTTTCAACAGGGCTGGTTCCCAGTGATGTGATGCATGAAACATGATTCTAACCCTGAGGAATCCCATGGTGTCCAACTCAACATCTCCCCATGGAGAGTTTTGGCTCTTCTGCTGTGATGATTTGCAGGACATATTAAACTACAGCAATGTAAACTATTAAACAATGTAAACATATTAAACTACAGCTTCAAAGTCTCTAAGTTTGCCTGATGTAAATCATAATCCCACAGCTACACGCAGGGTCCCACTGCATCGCAGTGGAGAATATGAAAAACATGTATTTAAAGATTAAATTGTTTTGAAACCACATTGTCTTAGTGTACCTATGGCCCATGGAGTTTCTTTACACTTATCTGGGGAAACAGCCCACAAAAAATTGCCAGAATGGGTCAGTCTGTCAAAGCTGGCACGGTGACTTTGTTGGTGCTTAGATAAAGGCTGAAGAAGTTCAGAGGAAGGCAGAAAAGGAGGTTCTGGATATTCTCTTTAAGTCTTATCAGTATCCAGCTGTTCAAAATCCAGATCAATCCAACTTTAAACCAAACTGCAATTATATTTTAATAACTCTCTCCCATTTCAATTTCTACTTTTTCTTGTATGTCATGCCTAAGTGGAACCATGAGATGCCAATTCTGCACTAGAAAATGAATGAAGAGCAATTCAGTTCTAATAAAATCAGGCAGAACAAGTCCTGCTAATAACAAGATGAAAATTTAGAATTAAAACATTATGAAGTAGATATCAAAGAATGATTTTTCACTATATATATAAAGACTTCTCAAAATATGACAGAAAACAAACAAAAAAAAAAAGAGATAAGAATATAGCAAGACATGGAGTAATTTTAATACATAAAGAAAAATGCTACAACATAACTTATAGAACCTCTGAATAAAATATGCAAATAGTGAAATAGAGAGAAAACCAGACTATTTTATTTATTTTAAAATAAATTTACAGCAAATATTATAAAAATTGGTTCTTGGGGAAAGAATGACTCCACTGGAAAATACTGACATTAACTAACTTCAAAATATCTGAAATTATCAAATAAAACAAGTATTACAACCACTTTAATGGGCAAAGTCTCCTGTTTCCTCCAGCCATCACATGATAAATCTCAGCCCACACATCAATTTATTAGAAGGCAAGTCAGAACAATAACAAAGACAAACAGCCATTAGTGGACAAGACAGTTTCATCAAGCAAGATCTTACAAATAATATATTGCTGTTTGTCATCAAGACACTTTTAATACACCAGAGTCCTTTCCAAAAGCACCTATAATCAATTCCTTCTAATTTACAAACTCAGAAAGACTACGAGAGTGATGGTAATTTCATATTTTACACACCCACAGAGGTTATGACAATTGATTCAATTCAGCAAAGAACCGTAATGACTTTGAATGCACTTGAAAGATTTTTGCATTTGTTTTCTAGAGCTGTAAAAAAAGTAATTCAAACTCTGCCACATGGGCACGATTTGTAAAGGTTGTACATGAAAAGTATGGATTCAGCTCTGACAAAGACAGCTCTTGTCTTATTATAACCCATCTGCAAGGCATGCTGGGCACTGCACTAAAACACTTGGCTCCCCTTTGTGTGGACTTTATACCATCTGAATAGATTTCAGAATTCCTACAGAAAAAAAAAAAGAGGGGCAATGAAAAATGGGTGACACTTTAAACCACTTCAGAACAACTGGGTTTTAGTCAATTCTTTTCATCAATGCTTAAAGTAAGGATATGCAACCTCTGCCCTTAGATTAACAACCCCCATAAAGATGAAAGCAACCAGAACCCTCCGTAGCTCAATGCAAGGTTTCCAACCATAAAACAAGACAAATGGCCACGTGGCCTGCATTTCACTAACCAAAAGTAACCAGCAAGGAAATAGCAGCCTTGCTATTTCTGCCCTCAGAATAATATGAAACAGCTCAATTTACAAGATCATCACAGAAGTGAGTTGTGTTTCTTTCCTGCTGGCGCTGTTAGAAAAGGTTTAGTGACCAGAATCATTGTCCCTGAGGGGCTATGGCCTCAGAGCAAAAAGACATCAGTGGCTCCAGTCTGCAAGAGGGACCAAGAGTTGGCTAGAAACACATTTTTATGGCTTTTTCAGCAGTTTACGTGAGCCTTGCCAGATCCCAGCTAAGCAGACAAAGCGAGAGCAAAGAAACTCCATCTGGTCCTAGTGCCAAAGAAAGGACTTGATCTATCAGTGCTTGTTAGAGAAGAAAGGAAAGAAAAAGATACTCAGACATCATAACACTGCAATGTGAGACTTTAAATAGCACTTTTAACAAACTGGGGATCTCCTGGGTGCCAAGTCCTACTTTAGGAACCATCTCTGAGTGTTTCTTCTCTCCATCACAGAGAAAGATCTGTAGATCCCACTTGATGCTTCCAGCAGCAGAAGCCTTCACAAGATCCTCTGGCCATCAAACAGATTATTTTTCACGTGTGCAATCATCCTTCTTTGGTGCTTTATAAGATGTTGTAAGCTTTTACTGTGGGGACAGAAATCACTATTATTATTTCCAGTGCTTGCTATGAGAACACTGGGTGCACATTTGAGTGAGTTCCGCTTTGTGGGCAGCCTTCCTTTGGATGTGCTCCATCCTCCCCAAGGCCAGGAGGGAGGACATCCCCTGCAGTGTCCCACACACCTGGAAGGAAGGGAGCCCTGGCAGCACCTGAGCAGTTCCATTGTGAAATGAAAGGATGTACAGGGCACATATATTCAGCTGAAGCAATTCTTTGTTAGTTCACTGATATCAAAGGAACTATGCCTGGTATGCTGAAGAACTGATTCACAATTTCAAATGGAACTTTTCATTCATACTTAAGACAGTTTTGACTTAAAGATATCACTCAAGAACTCTGTGCTGTTAGGAAGACACACAGCAGGAGCTGGAAAGCAGTAACATAGCAATACTTTTTAAATAATCCTTGGCAGTCTGTCTTGCTCATCTGAAAGTTCTCTAGGGTGGGTCTCCAAAATTGATACTGAGAGATGGTGCAGCTTCTGCCAGTCTGGAATGGGATCTCACTGGAGGATTTTATGCTAAAAATGGATGCTACAAGAAAGCTGAAAGGAGAAAAAAAACACCCCACCTTATATAGATTAATGCTTTAAAATATGAAATCTTGTGTTCAGAGAAGACTATGGCAATTCTGCATTGTATTCAGCAGATCTAGAATTTCAAGTACAGTGTTCGGGGGTTTAAAAGCTTGCCTGGTTAGACAGCTGATGAAGTGAGAAGCAGAAATTGCTGCTTTCCTCCAGACCAAGGGAATCAGTGTCATGGAAGACAGTGTAGTAGCAAAGAGATGGTACTAGTGAGGTAACACACTTGAATGATTTTATGATTTATATTCTCCTCCTTATCTGTGACAATATCCATTCTCTGAAGATGAAACAGGAAACATACAGCTGCTGCATATATATTTATTTTCATTGTGTTCTAGCTTTCAGAGCAGTGCGAAGGTCCATGAAAATAATAACCTAAGGCAGCAAGAAGAAAAAGACAGGGCTGCACTGAACCTGACCCGTGCTCCCCCCGCAGCTCTGTCAGTGCTGAGCAGGGGGTGCCTCCTTGCTGCCAGCCACCTGTGCAGCTCCAGTGCAAGGACAACTTCCCTGTGCAATACAATGTGCCACTCATTCATTGTTTGCTCTTTGACCTTATTGGTATGACTTGCATCTTTACATCTTCACCTTGTACAGTTTGCTAAGAACCAGTGCTGGAAAAACAAAACTGCCTGCCTGGAGTCTCTGATGAAAAAGAGGATAAAGCCTTGTGGTAAACCTAACAAAAGTCAGGAAACAAATTTAGGAGCCTAACTAAGTTCTTGGAGAAAAGCTACTTCATCCTTTCTGAGGGCGAGGCTTGGGCTCCTGTGCATTTTGGGTACTTTAATGGAGGCGCAGCCAGGTGCAAGGAGCAAACTCAGCACAATGGTTAGTCTCAAACATCGGCCCCTATGTTTAACACATAGACTTCAATCAGTCTAAGGTTGTTGATGCTAAATTTAATTGACAATGCAATTCCCAAATCATTATTATTCTTTTTCTGTGTGGTTAGGTTGAATGTTAAAATTACAATCTATGATTAGACAGACAAAATATGACCTTGCTTTGAAACCAGGATAAATCACTCATTTTCCCCAAAAATTCCTACAAACAAGTACATTAGTATGGATCTCAAGACAGAATCTTGAGTCTGAAAAAACATACTGAGAATATTAGAACTTTTTTCCTTCTTTCCTCAAGACACATGTGATTCTCACAAGGCTGTGTTAAACCTTTCTATCTTGGAACCTATCAGAAATACTTTGATAAATGAAAAAGTTTAGATATTTCTTGAAGATCATGATATACTCACAGAGTGAGTTCCAAGTCTAGTTTTAGTTCCAAAGATATTGCACTGGCTGGAAAGTGGTAAATGATTTTTATTAGCCATAGACAAAAATCAAATTTGCGCCTCAATCTCCATCAATCTTAGTAAGACTCTGATGCAGTGATACTGTTTTATTGGCTAGACTAACGAACACTGGAGTCAGTTCCTTTGTCCTCAGCTGGTTAAAAAAGTTATTCAGGTCCTATTCTCAGTATTTCAAAGCCAATAGTCTGATTTCTGCCACCACGTTGATTCCTGAGAGAACTCCACTGATGTTTTCTTCCTTATTCTTTAGTTACAGGCTTTTCTTTGCACACAACACAAGTGAATGAATTGCTAAATTTTCACTGTTGCAGCACCATTCAGCCTGTTTTTGCTAAAGCTGAGTATGCATCATTTTGCTGTTTTGTGATTCTGTCTTGTGGAACTCAGCTTGGGGCTGGGACTCACAAGAAGCAATAAGAGCCAAGGGAGGAAAATTGCTGTTCTCAGCCTCCTCAAGCACAACACAAGCACTGAAGGGGATCTATGTGAACCTACTTTACTTCATAAAGGAGCAGGTGCTGCTACATCATCCAGTCACTGAAATTCATGGGAAGAGTAGCAGCCTAAAGCAAATGGCAACTTAGTTGGTGTGACTCAAGCCCTTCACTTAAAGGTCCTATGTTCTGTCCAAAATGAAGCTCTTGCCACAAAGGGGGTCCCATATCTCAGACTGAAAGGATATCCTCTCCTTTGCAGGCTATTTCAGAACAGGAATATAAATGATAATGTGTTGATTCTCCCCATGGGCTCTGCTGCACCCAGGAGCCCCACTCCTGCCTCCTGAGGCTGTGCACTGGGCTCTAAGTGTTCCTACAGCTTTGGGTTTTATAGCCTGCTGTGCTTCCAGCATCAGGCACTGGTTTTACTTTGTCCAGAATGGCCCCCAACAAAATCCCTAGTCCTACATTGTTATTTCTGATCACTTTAGAGATAGATCCTACATCCTTCTTTACTGTAATTTATGTGCCAATTCTTTACCAGCACTTAAATCACTACTAACTACTTCTTACCAACCATTTTTTTGCCTTGAGATGTTTAATTATTACAGGATAAATGGTACTAGTGAGGGATTCATGGGGAAACAGTAATTAGCAGTTCCATCTATCTCAATAAAAGAAAATATTATTATTAATTAATATCCATACAAGGAAGCAGAAGGAGTTTTTAAAAATCTACAATAGAGATATCTACAGGGGCCACATTTGCTCAGAGTGTCTCTTTGACAGGTGCCCATTTATTATTTTAACAAGCTGAGATTGTCTGCATCTTCAATCACAGGAGGTCAATCCTTCATTCCTGTCAAATCTTTGATAACTAAAGTGTCTGTATTAATAACTAAAAACTGGAGAGAACAAGCTCAGATAGCTCCAGTAGGGAGTCACATTGCTTGAAATTGCCAAATGCCAGTCGCTTTGAAAAAGGAAAGAGTTTATCAAAGTATGCTGTGGTGGTGATTAGTTTAGATTTGCCTTGGCACAACTTGGCTGCCAAGCAACCTCTTTTCTACCACAGCACTTCACTTCTGCAGAGGAAGCTGTCACTGAATCTATAAAGGGAAGGGAAGGGGGTTTTTAAAATACCCAGATAACACTTGAGCTATTGCAAATATTTGATGTATGAAAAATAATCACACATCAGGCACCTCATATAAGAAATGTAATCACCAAAAGTTACAGGCTCTCCTGGAGGAACAAGTGAATGTTCTACCCAGATTGTTAGATTATTAAATTTTGTCTCAAGGGGACAGTTTGCAACTGCCCCAGGAGGACTGAAGGATGGCAAATATATAGATTTACTCTGTCCTTAGCAAGAAATTTTCTTACTTTTAAGAAAATGGAATGTGAGTTTCCTATGCCCTGGCTGGTTTTGGAGCTAATAGATTTGAAAGAAAATTTCTGAATGTCTAAGGTGGGTCAGAGGTTTGTCACAGACAGAGCTGAGAACAAAACCTGAGGCTATGAGCACTTGGAGAAGTTTGTGTACTCACAGATTCTCCAGACTGACTCGTCACACCCATCAACCACATGTTAACATCACTGGTGTGTCTAAAAAACTCAAAATAGTGTGCCAGAAAGAGACCAGACCCTGGTGCTTTCCATTTATAGAATACAGCCCGAACAACTTGCTCACACAGAACTCCTCTCCTCCTCTCATGACACAAGCTCATGGTGACAAAAATTATCTCAACTCATCCTCTCAGACTGCATCCAACCTTACAAATTGATTTGATTCTCCAATTTGACTTTTGGAGACTTTCCTAAACCCTGCAGATTCTGTCTGCTGCTCCCCTCTTCATCTTTACAAGCACCACATTTCTCTCATCCTTAGAACAAAATATAAAAGCCATTGGGTTTTCAGATCCTCAGGGATGGGCTGTACAAGTGCAGCTCTTTAACCTCAGCCCAGGCACAGCCACAACTGTGGGGGGCTCTGGGGTCCCCAGCCTCACTGCTCTTCCATGCTCAGCAGTTCTGGTGAGTACCAGCAGTTTCTGAGGATACAGCACAAAAACAACCTAATGTCTAACACAGTGTGGGAACAGGAGGAAGCTCAGTGTTTTATGTGAACCCAGTTATGACGTCCTCTAGGCTTTGACCTTCTAGGAATGCAGAGTTTAATAGTGGTGGAGACTTTTTATTGCCCCATTAGTCATGGGCTGGACGGAGTTTAGCAGTGGGTGCACTGACAAAGGTGGTGTTCGTGCTACGAAGCTTAAAGACAGAAACACAGCACCACTGTTGAGGTACAAATGTGGGCAGAATTAGAAGTGAACTTGAAAAGTCTTGGACTTGTCTACACAGGTGAAGCCTCAGGTTTTGTTCCTGACTTGTCTTGTGCAGCCAAGTGATTCCTCTGTCTGCCTTGGTTCCTCCTTTTCTCCCAGGAGCAGCAGTAACAGCGATGATCTCTCCTGTCAGGCTTTGCATGAGAACTGGCTGCTTCCACTGTGCTTCTGAGGATTGTTGTTTGTACCACAACTATGGATTTCTTTTTAATGGTATCAAAATGTGACAAGTATTGTATGCACACACAGGCAGATACAGTCCTAAACCTGAATTGAAAAAGTGGCGATCTGATACAGAGGGAAAGTTTATTCTTAATGTCTCAGAAGAAGAGAAGGATGCGTCTGTGTTCTGAGGGGGGATAAGTTTGTACAATCACCCCTATTTCTTCATCTTACAGGTTTGATTTGGTTTGATTTGGAAATCTCCTGAAAGAAAATCTCCTAGTGTTTGACAAAATTTCCAAATTTTTCCATATAGTTTTAATTAAAAAGTGAATCGGAATTTATTTTAACATGGAACATCAACTGTTCTATTGCAGAGGGAAGAAGATAGGAAGAAATTGTCCTTGTTCTTATGCTGCTCAGAAAGATTTTGTCCTTCTCATGTCTCTCACATTACCTGCTCTTTTCATTTCCATATTTTTGTTTTCTCCTTCGTTTCGCTCCATGGCAGCAAATAATGCTGAATACCAATGTAGTTGTATTCATCCATTTACAGATCATTTCTCTGAGCACCACACACAAGCACTCAGCTTTTCCAAATACAAATCAAGGCTGGTTACCTTAATTACTCATGGATTTCTGCAGTGCACAGGTGAGATGGGCTTTCATTACCCTGCCTATGTTAAAAGAAGCAGCTAAATCTACATATTCTTTCAATGACTTCTCAGTGTTCAGTACTGGCACAGATGAATCCTTGTCAGGAATAATTCAGTTTGCCTGAACAAGGAGTTTCAGGAAGTGACATTACTTTTAAGTCAGGAGATGAATAATAATCCAACTGATCGCTTTGGGAGGAACATTATAAAAGAAAATCCAGTGACTTTTTCACCCAATTTACTGTTTCTGGGAGTATCAAAACACAATTTAGACATTCTATCATAAAAAAGAAAAATTTAGACATGTTATCTTTAAAAAGGGACTCTGGCTTCTCTTTCAAGTAAATTGGTAGCAGAGTATTAACAAAAAAAAATCACCAAGCAAAATGGAAATGCTAGCAATGCAGCAGTGCTTAAATTTTATGAGAGTTAGATTATCACTAGGTACATAAAAATGAGCGGGAAATCTGCAGTCGACAAGAGCTTGGTGCATAATTACTTTTCCTCTCTCACCAAATGGCTCCAGGTCGGAACACTTCATTTAAACACAAAGACAGTGACAAAAGTGCTGACTTGTGGTAAATGTGTGCAACACAAGCAGATTTAACACTGCTAAAGAAGTTAAAAGAAATGTGAGACCGTAGGGGTGGTTTTAAAAAAAAAAAAAAGTTTCTCCACATAATAATTTTGGTCAGAAGGGACTGCTGGTGGTCTCCAGCCCAAAGCAGGAGTGGGTAGGGTGGGCTGAACACAGAGCAGTTTGGGACACCCCCCTTGTTGATCACCTACATGGGAGAAAGCTCTAACACGTCTGGATAGTCTTTCCAGGTCCATCTTGTGCTTGTTGCCTCCTGGCCCTGCCCTGTGCATTCTGAGCAGAGCCTGGTCCCACCTTGGGCAGCTGCAGAGCCCTTGGGCCCTGCTCTCCTCCAGGCTGAGCAATCTCCTTGGGCCCTGCTCTCCTCCAGGCTGAGCAATCTCCCTATGCCCTGCTTTCCTCCAGGCTGAGCAATCTCCTTATGCCCTGCTCTCCTCCAGGCTGAGCAATCTCCCTATGCCCTGCTCTCCTCCAGGCTGAGCAATCTCCTTATGCCCTGCTCTCCTCCAGGCTGAGCAATCTCCCTATGCCCTGCTCTCCTCCAGGCTGAGCAATCTCCCCAGGCTCCCCCGTGCCCAGCCCCTCGGTGTCTCTGCCAGGCCGGTTCCGCTCTGTCACTGTCATTTGCAGCCAGCCCGGCACACAGGGCTCCAGCTGCACTGTCACCAATGCCAAGGGAAGGACAAGGATCACTTCCCTCACCTGCTGGCTCACACAGCCCAGGGAGCTGCTGGCCTGCCCTGCTGCAGGAGCACACCGCTGCCATGTGTCCTGCCTGTCCCTTAGCTACTCTGACAATATTGCAGCTTAATTAAAAAGAACTGCCGTTGTCAAAAAGGAAAGCAAGTTGGTGATTGTTCCAGCTCAAACGACTGGCTCACTGCTCCCTTCATCCAAGATTGGTTTGCTGTTGCCTGTGTCTGAGACCCCCAAAGAGCAGCACACACTTTATCGGCTTGCACGGTCCATTTTGATGTTTGCGTAAAACAGGCTTGTCTGAGGAACAAACCAGATTCTCTCCCATACTTCTTTTCCAGACAGGAAAGAAATACTGTAATTTGCATTACTCTGAAGAGAACAATATTTTAAGATCCAAATAAACAACTCCCTCCAGTGCACCTCTCAGTGTAAGCAGATGCTTAAGTCCAGTCTGATTCAGCAAAGCTTTAAGCATGTATCTAAGTGTCATTGCCTTCAGAATGAAAGTTAAGTGTGTGCTGCTATGCTTTGCTGAATTTTGGCCTCACACTATAAGAAAAGGATAATTTGACTCATTATATTTTGTGAATGACACAATGCCCCTGAACATTAAAGTTTATATCTATTTGCATATATATGTGCAGCATTAGGTTTGGCTCTCAGCTCTGTAGAGATCAAAGTACACAGGGATCCTTAGAGACTATCAGACAGCAATTACACTGCAAAATAAATTATAGGCAGTCTCCCTCTACATCTCACTATGTCCAGCTGCACATTTCCTTGGGTTCCTTTACTGCCCTTGAATGTGTTTTAGTTTTAGTTATTGCATAAGATCCTCTTAGATGAGGGCTTATGAAACAACCACTTCACTCCCAGTAGTGAAACAAAGCTCAGATTTAACCAGAATATTTTCTCAAAGTTGAAAAAGTAAAAAAAAAAAAAAGGAGAAAATTATTTTCTCATGGGTTGTGCCCAACTGTTTCCAAAGGTCTTGTTAAGGCTTTTAAATAACTCTGCAGAGGACAAACAGAGGCAGGGGCAGTCTCTGAACAAAGCACATCTTCCCATTTCTGGGCAGATTTGATGCCTTTCTGCAATTCCCGATTTCTGTGAGTGTTAATTTATTTTGAAGCTGTCTGTGTTAGTGCTCAAAGCATTCCTGTCACAGACACAGCACGCTCTGGGTGCAGGGTTCCACTCTCACTCACACAAAGTGCTTGTGACTGGAAGTGTGAGAAAGTCAAGTCTGAGTTACTCCACTGCAATGCCTAATTGAGGAATGTCTCTGCGTAAGGACGCTTGCCTGGCACACTGATGGGCTCTGACATTCTTCTTCTCTATCAATGTCGAGTGGTTATTTGTGACTTTAATGACAAATTACCAGTATTGGCATCGTGATTATATCTGACTGCACTTGGGATGGAGATTTAAGAACAGATTGAAGAACCGAGATATTCAGCTCCTTTCATCCATCTTTATGAGGTGAAACACAGCATCTGAAAACACTGAGCTCAACTGATCACAATGTTTAGCTGATTTTTGGCGGGTTTTTTTTTAAGTGAATTGTTTGTTAGTCTGTGACTGTGATCCCAAAAAACTGAAATTATCTTTTCAGCTGCTGAAACATATTGATCAGGAAAGAAATGGCCCCCTTCCCCAGTCCCATATGGGCATACCAGATCGAGAATAACAGGCAATGGCAGCTGAGAACTGCAGATTCTGAGCCACCTGGAAAGGCAGTCCACAAAAACACTGTTTTCCCCAGTGTTTTGAACACTTTCCTCCACCCATCCAGCTCACATCACACAGGCACTGAAGATGCCAGACCTTCAATGGGACTCCTGATCTTGGAATCTTCCAGCTGGCAGCCACTGCTTGCTGTGGGCAGAGCAGGCAGTTGTGGAGGACAGCAGAATAAGGTGGCAAAGCAGCCATGGATAATTTGCTTATTTTGCATAGATGAGAGCCCTGGAAAGCCTGAGCCCTCAGCAGAGAAGCCCAGTGTCTGGTACAGGCTGTGAAAGGGATTAAGAACCTTGGTTTGCAGCAGAGCAGTCACCAACCCTGTCCCTCTCATCCTGCAGTGGCAGCAGGAGCAGCAAACCCTGCTCTCCACCCCAGCTCCATCCCCAGTCCGGGGACAAGACACCCAAACCAGGAGCCAGTTCTGCTCACCGCTTAGGAAACTCTGAAATCTGACCTCTCATTAATCCTCTACAGCTAGGTACAGGTGTTGGAAATTTGGCCAAACCAGGTCAGTCCTGCATTAACACAATTCCATCTAACAAAGGCTGGAAAGGTGTCATGGGTGATGCTTGTTGCTGTCACCAATATCAAATTTGTCATTTCTCAACATGTCAGCTCCTACCCAAGAAAGTTTAGCACCAGTTCTGTTGCCTTCCAGCCACTCACCAAATGTATTTCCAAATATCCCTTAGAATGAGAAGCAAGCACACAAATCACACAAATCCCACTGTAGCCTGCTGCTGTCCTCATACACCAGCACCTCTCTTACCACTTAGATTTTTTTTCTTCTTTCCTCTATTTCTCCCTTGAGATGTTAATTTGAAGTTCTTTGAGAAGAGGAATTTTTTCCCCTTTTAATGTACAATGCCTTGCCAAATGGTGTGCTGGTGTTTGATTAGGGCTTTAAGCTCTGTAACAATAGAAATAAATGAGACTAAAAGAATGCAGTTCAATATTTTACAGCAATGGTAATTTTTGAATTGTCCAATCAAAGTTTAACCCAATATCTGTCTAGAGAGAAGTTCTGTGAGGCTGTGGTATCTAGAGATACCTGAAAGCCCACGTGATTTGTGACCCTTTACTTCAGTTTCCTGAGTTTTCAAACTTGCACAGCGTGAATTCTTTCTAAGGACAAATATCAAAAGATGAACAGGAACAGGGTGATTTGTGATGAATAAATCTCGAAAAGTTCAGAAGCTGTGCTCTAATGGGATATGCACCACAGATTTTGAAAAGCTATCTGAAACTGAAGCAAAATTCATATTTTGTAAAGCAGAGTTTAGGGGATCACAGTCTTTCTTGCCCAAGGTGAATTTGGTTGTGTCATTCCATAGAAAGCATATAATAATTTAGATTAATGCTCATGACTGAGACAGAAACATCAGGTAATAGTAGCAAAATAAGGAAAGTGAATCTTGCAATCTAAAATAAGATTTCAATTTTCAGTAAAAGCTACAGATAATAGAAGGAATATTCATGTGCTTTATTATTTTATTCAGAGTTTCCTACCTTTCCCCGAAAAGGATTTTTCTTAATTTAAGAGACAAAGTAAAAGAGCTTTGCATTGAACTGCATAACCAGTGAACCAGACAATCCCAAACTGCTCAAGCATATCTGACATCTGCTTGAAGAACTCGATTGCAAATAGCAGGAGAGAGTTTCCATTACAGAACACAAGGGCTGGGCTGGGAGAAACAGCATTAGAAAGTGTGATTCCCATTTAGTAATTATGTCTTGATTGTTGTTTATATGTTTGCTCTACTGTAACTTGCCTGCCTTATGGTGGCACTACTGCTAGAGAAAACACAAAAGTAATTTAGTTTTAAAGGGGAAATGAAAGTTTTAAAGCAGTTTAACATTTCTGTGAAACTGTAATGGTTGGAGATGACTGGATTGAGTCGATAAAAAGTACTAATTTCAATAGTAACTCACGCCTTAATTCTCCTCACAGCAACAAACCTCCCTCCCTCCTTTCTGGCACACAATATAAATACTCTTTACACCGCAATCAATAGAACCTGGGAGAGAAAAAATATTCATTTTTATTCCTCAGAGGCTTCATAAAGACCAAGTTTCCCCTAAGCTCTTATTTACTCCTATGTAAATGGCATTGGTTTTGTAATGAGGTGTAATCACCAGCACATCATTCATGTTCCCTTCCTCTTTTCTAGATTTACCACCCAGTTTCTCTACTGGTGCCTGGGATCTCAGAGCCATGAAGTGGAGATAAGTCTGTTGCAGGCAATGCCCTGATAGCAGTGATTACATTTAAAAAGTCAGTATTTCCAAGACACAGTCCTGCAGAGGCCAGTCAGGGACAGCTGGTGGGAGCAATGCTGTGACATCAGCTGCTCCTTGCATCCCTAGAGAAATGCAGAGGCTGAGTGCAAACTTCCTGAAGGTCTCCACACTTCCCTGTACACCTCACAAACCCTTGAGCATGGTGTGGTGGGTGTAGCCCTGACCATGTCTGCTGGGTAGCTGCCATTCCTCACTCTGCTTTGGTCCAGCTAATGGGCATTTGCTCAATTCCACGTGTTCCAGCACTTAGCACTTGGCCCCAGAGAATATCCTGTGATTAATGCATCAAAAGACTTGTCTTAAAATCCTCCTCCCCGCGCTTTCCAGCATTTTATTCTCTCGGTTACATTTTCTCTTTGTTCCTTTCTGCAAACCCTAGTGTAAATGTTTTTTGAGTAATTAATGTGTCAAATACCAGACCTGAATTTTCATGGGCAATTAGTGGGCTGAGTAAAGCCAGCAAAACGCATTTCAGTTTTAATAGTGAATTGTGGCTCATTTGCTGTTTTGCAGAAATGTATCCTGGAATACTGAGAGCTTCATACGCCTGTATGTTTTTTATTTCTGTTTCATCTACCAAAGCTCCCTCTTCTTTTCTATTTTTCACCATATATAAGATGCTGCTTGTAGTCTATTACAATTTGCATATTGTCCTTCTGCCTCATCGATAATTGATCAGGTTAACATCTGCTTTCTGCTGGTGCCAGGAGAAATTTGTTTGTTTCTACAGGACTCTTTAATTCCTCAGGGGCCCACAGAATTGCACTTCCCAAAAGAGAGGTGCCACATGCCCCCCACAGCAGCACAAGGCACACAGCCTGCTCACGTGGCTGTCCCTCCCCGAGGGGCTCAGGAGAGGCTCCAGGGCTGTGTGAATTACACATGGTGGCACAGCAAAGTTGTCTAATGTAGGCAATGCAAGAACATTATAAATAGGATTACAGAGGCACCTCACACTCCCCAAAGTCCTGCTGAAAGCAAGAGGCACCCATTGTGAGGAGAGCAGGTGAAGGCTCCAAAAACTGCCCAGAGAGAAGCACTAGTGTGCAGCTTTACCAATGGGACATGTACTTCCAATCAATTAATAAGTGTGGAAACTACATTGCTTTGATATTGCAGGGCTATTAGAATGACTTTCATTCTCTCCACGGTTTCTGGGGATTCAGCTGTCTGATTCAAAAAATACCAGAACCGGAATCAGTTCAGCTTAGAGACAAACAGTCAAAATGATTAGAAAGGCAAGGAGCTGGTTCAGTCTCAAGGACACAGCATAATAGTCTGAGTGGCACAATCCATCACAGGTTAGATGTACCATAATTGTACACCACAGATTTGTAAATAATCTCTTCCTTGGTGTCTGTGTTGACAAGGAATAATATATGTAAGAGCTCCCTCGGTAGGTTACCTTCTGTTTAAACACACCATCCTGACACTTAAGTGTACCCAGGGCATCTTTAGGAGGTTCCTGAGGAGCATCAGAGGATGATGAGATTGAACAAGGCAGTGTAGCAGAGGCATGCCATGACCTGGAGGGCAGGCTCACCTTCCCACCCAAAAGAGCTGCCTTTCTTGGGCACAGCTAAAGGGTAAAGATTAGGACAGAAGAATGCACCATGGCTGTTCTATTTTCTCAAATATACTGTGCCTTAGAAGGAATAGATGAGCTTTCATTAAAAAGACTGACACTCTCATTGGACTCTACAATTTCAAGCATATCTAGACATACCCCTACTAGCACCAAAATACAGATTATCACTGCTGCACAGTAATGAATGCAATGTCCCATCAATGCCAGGGGACCCAAATTGCTCTCAGACACAGGTAGAGTAGGGAAGGACTGTCACACAAGGAGTGCACAGGAGGAACAAATATGCAGATCGTGTTCCAGTCATCCATAACAAAGAATGAATACCAAAAGTACAGTTACAGAGGACAGCAGAATGAGAGAGAATTTGCCAACCATCAGTACACAATGCCACAGGGGATGACAATTTCTAAATGCAATTGGTAGCTTTGGGTGAACAATTTGAGACAAAATGCAACTTCTGTATTGCTCTGGAAGATACCAAGCACCCACCTTAAAAAGTAAAGCCCTCTGTAGGTACCTCTACTTCAACTTGCCTGACTTCATATCACCAGCCCAGGGTCCTCCTGTGCAGGACACTCTAACTGGGCCCTTTGCTCACCTGGATGTGTTTGTTCCTGTCAATTACCTGCTGTTGTAATGTTATAAAACTCCTGTGTCTTATATACACAGGGATACTAAGGACACTTTTCCACATTTCACCTACTCCACGCATGGCAGTATAGCCATAGTATTGATACTCACATTAAAAACCCCCAAAATTCATTCCAGAAAGAAGATCTTTCTCCTCATTTCAGATATTTGATTCACAACCCACTCCTTCCTCCCCAAGACATATACTGTAGGCAATAGCACCTCTAATAAGCTTAAGGGAAAATAAAATACATCAAGGAGGATCAAGCAGAGTTGCAGCAGTCAAACCCCACACCAGACACGCAGGCAGGTCCCTGCTATGAAGCCAAGAAAGAGACAAAGAAAAATGAGTTGTCAAGGAGATGATTCTACTGAAGAGACTCCTCCTGGAGCTGGACATCTGGGTGCTTCACATGCCAAGTTTAAATCATCAGTCAGCTGGTTGGGGGGGGTGAGGGGTGCAAAACAAGAGTAAATGTTCATTGCCAGAGCTGGGAAGGGGGTGCTGCAGCAGGGACCCCAGGCTGCAGATGCTGGCTCCCCACCTCCAAAGTCTGCTCATCCTGAGGGGACGGGGCCAAAGCAGCTCCCCAGCACCTCACTTGTTCCAAAAGGCTTTCCGGCTGCTTTTTGCAGATCAAAGTTTCATTTTAAGGCTATAACTTTTGAGTGTTTCCCCACCATGACAGCAGGTCTTATTTTCTATTTGAATTGCACAGACCCGAAGCAAAGCTCATTTGTATGGATTACAGGAAAACAAATACAAACTCACATCCTGAGACAGGCAGGCCTCCTAAAGGAGAGCTCCAGGCCAGTTACTCATCCCTATGTCCTTCCATTTTCCAAATTATTCTTTCAGAGCATTTTCAATGCAGTGCTCTTTAAGGACAGCATATTTCTAGACAATTAAGACAGCCAACTGTATGTACAGACTTTTGCAAAGAAACTGTCTTATCAGCCCACCTTTTTCACCTACAATATAAATTTTGAGCACCTGGTTACATGTAAACTTGTATGCCAGAAGCTTCTGATCATCACATGGCTATCAGCAATGCATGAATTTCTGGAGTCTGGACTGGAGTCCCAGCTTTACACTCTCAAAGCCAACATTTGAAGGAAGAATAAAACACAGAAAAAGTATAACATTAAAACATTAAGCATGGTTTACACAGTTCATGGTTTATAAGAATCTGCAAATCTATGCAAGAGTTTAAATATCTTGATAGCTGCAAACTGGCGAAGAGAAAAAAATCTATAGGAGGGGGAAAATGTAACGGTTAGTACTTGAACTTTGAGTGGATTTTACAGTTCTTTCTAGGATGGCAGGGTATGGATGTCATTCATCTTCAGTTTCAGCAATAAGCCTGAATTTGCTCTGTTTTCAAGCTGTGTTCATCATATGCACCATGCTCAGAGCTTGTGTTTTTCTTTAGTTTACTGATGGTCTTATTACATCCTTATTCATGAGAGAAACACTTTATTGCCCTGCTATTAAAATTGTCTCCTGTGAAAGGGGAGAGGTTCTGAAGTTTACAGCTTCACAATACTGGAATAACTTTGGGTAAAAATCTGTGGCATTCATGAGTTTCATACCTGAAGTCAGAGAGGCTTACAACCACCAAAAGAGGAAAGTCCCGGTTAGGCTCTTCACATCCCTCAGGGAAGACTGACAAGCACAGAACAGGGAGAGCACTAGTGGACCTGAAATATGCATTGAAGATGAATTAATGAGAGGGGCTTGGAATGACTGGGCTTGTCTACCTCAATTTCATGCTCCTCTCAAACCCAGCAGTATCAGTTTCCCACCAGGTCTATCTGTTGATCAGGTCTCAGGTCAAGATTTCTGAATGTTTCTATTTGAAAGGAAGGGTGTCTACAAAAAATGACATTGGAGTCAAATACACGTTGTCTAACTCGATGTCCTTCTGACTAATGCAAGAACAAATATGAAGGTTTTAAGGTGACCCTTGAAGCCAAGAAATTCATGGGAGCTCTTTAATACTACTACAATATTTAGCATAGTCCTTAGCCAACATTTCCAGTGAAAACAAGGGGATGCTCACTTTGTTCCAATCCAAGACCAGCAGATCCTCTGTCCCTGTTATTGAACTCCCTTTGGAAAGTCTGAAATCTATTAATTTTGTCTGCCAAAACAGAGCCAGTTCCCATTGTGAGGACAGGACACTGAAACCATTGGTCTCTGCCCATGAGGTTATCAGCTGTGTTTCCACAGACTTCGTTTCATGAGTTTTCATAACCTTTAATTTTTGTTTGAACTCACACCTGTCAGGCTTTTGGTCAGATCTGGAACCCTTGCAGTTATCAGCACTTCATCCCACTGACAAAAATGTATTGGGGGAAAAAAAACCCACAAAAATTGCAGCCCACTGAAAAATATTTCCTGTACCTTTACAAAAAAGAGAAAAACACCAGACTCTGATAAAAAAAGTTCAAAGACATAAATCAGACTTAACCCTCACTTGCACCTTCTATTAAGGCTTAAACCTGAAACTATGTGCTATTAGCTTGGGTTTTGGTTTAAAAATGAGCTAGCAATGGCACTAGTAACCAAGCAACAGTAATTGCTTCTCTGAGATTAAACACAACATGACATTAAAGCTCTGCTACTGAACTTCCCTACAAAGGTGCAAAATTTTTGCAGGCAGAAGTTAATTATGTAGAAGGGCAATTTCAATTTAAGTTGCAAGAGTCTCTGAGCTGTACGGAGGCAGGAAACAATGAGGTCAAGAGTTCAGCCTACCTGAGTTTTAAATCTAGAGCAGGATTATTGTAGCTTCCAATTCATAATTGATGCATCCAGCCTCTCAAAATAACTTCAACTAAATCAAAATAAATGACCTTTAAATAACTGCTATCCAGTAATATGATTGGACTCCACAGATTTTACCGTGGCTGTAGTTGTTAGAATTCCACTTCTAAAGTGGCAATACTACCGTGAATAAGAACTAGAGGGCACTGTATGACTTATAACCAAATTAGAAAGTCCAAACTTCTCTTTATGAACATTCAAATTTATTTCCAGATAGCCAGCGTAGCGCTTTGTGTTTACAGTTATGAAATTACTCATTTGGACTAATTATCTCTACTTGAGAGTACCATCACTTTACCAATTATATCTATCTTTTCTATCAACACATATGGATCCTTTTATTTATTCTTAAATCTAAATTAATTAAAAATTAAGAGTCAAGCAGCTTTCTTATTTGAGTGTTATACAGGTCATGTGATTTTCAGGTATGAAATATTTAAAGCCATATCTAGGTTCTAGGACAATTTTTGGAGGGTAGCTGTAAAAAGCAGAGTGATATTTTGCAATCCACAATATCTTTTAGTTTGATATAGGGGGATGGAACAGAGCAAATATTATTTAGAACATTGGCTGAGTGTAGAGGAATTGAGAAGAGGAAGGTGAAAGGAAACACTGAAGGCAAACTAGAATCCTGGAATAGGTAACAGCTTATGCAACTTGGACCTACTTTGCCATGGTTTTCCTGCATGAGCTCTGATAAGACTATCAGGTCTTTTTATGCTTCTGTTCTCCATCTGAAAAATGAGAATATCACTTCTCATTTCTTCCCCTTAGAGGCCAGGGTGAAGATAAACCTAACAGAAAATGCCATGGCCATGAAATCTAAAGTTCCTGAGACAAGATGCACAGAAAGACAGAAAGACAAGGCTCAAGAGATCTTGAAGAACAGACATGTCTCAGAAATGGGGGAGTGGCTGATGGTTTCAACACTGCAATGCAAACTGACACCACTTTGGCACTTGCAAATCAGTGACACATGCTTGGTGTGGGGTTCTGCTGACTGAGGTTGTGGTGGATGGAGTCCACACCCCTGCCATGGCTGAGGTCATGTTGCCCTCCTCTGAGGACACCACAAGTTTCCCCCCTCCGGTGGCAAATATTCCAGATATTTCTCATAGCTGAGAGTGCAGGAGTGGCTCCTACAGCACATGCCAAGAGTCTGTTGCTTAAACAGTTTCCTCACACCAGAAGGCACAGAGGCATTTTTGTCACTTGCACAGCAGTTGCCATTAGGAAGTCAATGTTTGCCAACATAACAACCCAGTAGGCTGCAATTGTTCCATATGCTTAGAATATGGAATTTCTGTGGTAACCGTCAAATATCCAAGTGCTAATAGTGACTGTTCTCCAAATATTGTTATTTTAGCTCTTTTCTCAGAGCCAAGAAGGAAAGGGATTTTCTCACCCAACTCCTCTTCATCCCCCACCCCCACTGGTTTCTAGTACAATTCTGTTTTCTTTAACAGGGTTAAAATACAGCAATTCTATCTTTCCATGTTGTCACAGTTCCTTTTCAGGTCCACTTTTAACAAGACAATAATCACTTTGCTTCTGGAGTATGAGGGAAGAATCCAATGTGTGTTTTTCCTGGTACTCAAGTGATAGAATGTGATGATCAGATGAGACCTAAAATGCTTGGGTTTGCCAGGAGAGAGCACATTATGTCAAAAGCAAAGCAAGTATCCAACATTTCTCTGCTGAATATAGAAGATTATAATGTTTAGCCTTAAAGAGATTAAACATCTGGAACAGTATCCAATTCACAGCTCCAGATCCCACATACTAAGCTCTGAAACTAATACTAGTATTCCAGTATCAAAGCTAATTTGAAGATCACTGTTCTGAGAGATTTTGACTTAGAAAGAAACCTAACAGTAATAAAATTATGTTGTTGAAAGCAGCATGGCCTCATGGCCTTGCAAGGAAGACTGAAGGAAGTCAGTCTCTCAGAGGTGTGTGTCTGCTCACAGATATTTGCTTTTCAAGAGGTTGGAACAGCAGTGAAATTTAAATAAGCTCAGATGAGTTCCTCACCATTACCCTGCAAAGATGTGAACTGCTCCCTCACTGGCAGCCCTGTGGTCAGAAGCTGAACTCACAACATTTGCTTTTCTACAAAATGACCAGAACCTTCTTACTGATATCAAGCCACCAAATTTTAATTATGTTTTCTTGTGTGTTTCCCTTATTACCTGCGTATCAGGTTTGTTGAGTTTTGTATTTGCCCTCCTTCTTCCCAGAGGTAAACTGTTCAACTTAAATTTTGAGCACAGATTGCAAAAACATTCCCACTGGACTTACAGACAAGTAATGCTCTTAATTAGAGACAAGAAAACTGATTCAAACTAAATACAAACCAGCCCAGACTTCAGAACAAAGTTTGAAGGTAATTTCTTTATTATCAAAGAAAATAATTTTTTGCCTAGACTCTCTCATTTTTGTTTGTCCTCTCTGACCTCCCAGTTATTTTTGGAATGCTTTCTTTGTCTGACACACTGTAGACAGAACACCCAACTACTTTGTTCAGTAATATCTTTAAAAGGCAATAATTGCAATATAAATTTAGATGTTTTCTGGGTCACTGGTTAGCATTCACTGTCAGGAGCATCCTGGACATTTAAATTCCTCTGAAGTTATGTTTACTCCATACATTCTTGCTATTTATCTGAATGCCCAGTCTTGTGCTGACTCATGCTCCTGGCCCTATCACAAAGGATTTAAGTGATAAAAATGGGTAAAACAACTCCCTTCTGTTAAGGGGCTTGTTTTTAGTATCACATCAAATGCTGAAAAAGCTCCTGACACTGACTCTCACTTCCCTGAAGCTTGAAGTCTGCAAGAGAAGATGTAGGATTTAAGTACAGGGACTAATATGTACCACGTAAAACATGCCAGGCCTTTTAAGAATGGAGTGACTGAATGAAGTCATGTTAATAAACATACAGAGACCAAAGGAATAAAACATTTTAGATTTGTCTTTCCCTTTCTGGCCAGGTAAAATAATATTAAATGGCTTGGGATGAGGGGCAAACAAAGCTGGAAGTGTCCATCACAACAGAACAGCACAATGGATGCCAAAACCTTGCACACAGTTTCCACCCTCTGCTTGCTGTTTGACCTTGAGACTCTCCCTGCCTCCTTCCTCTGGCAGACAGACTTTCTTTTTTAAGCCACTTCGAGATCGGCATAGGAAAATTGTTATTATGTAATTCCCATTAACTGAAATATAAGCAAAATCAAAATAACCATCAATGTCAGATTATAGTTTTATGGCATGACAACACAAATAATGTTTGCACTCTCTGTAACACAAACCCATAAATCCTCAGTGGATTAACCTTTCAGAAACCCTTGCCAACTGTTCCTGCCACTACAGCACAATTCAAAATCTCAAGCTGCCAAAGAGCTCTGTTGCTGTTTTCAGAATGCTGCAATCAATCATGTTAAGGAAGGGAAGATGAGAGAGCAGATTAAGCAGAGACAGAAATGCTAACTTTAGAAGTAAGCTTCTAACTTTAGTTTTTTACTGGAAAAAACCAAACATAACTCAGAAAACTGAGAAGCTCCCTCAATTTCCCCTGCTTGGGTGGAGGATCATTTCAGCTTCATTGGACTCTTCAGCTCATCACACAAAATGCTTGTGCTTTGAAGGTGTACAACCAGCATGAAACCCAAATGCCACTGATGGGAACAGCCCCTGCAAAAACTTCAGCTCCTGCAAAGACCAAGAGTATAAATTCCCCTGAAGAGCTCACACTCAGAAATGCTCTGATTGGTGCTTGTTGATGCTATGTCTGAATCTCCCCGTGTTTAAATTAGTGAGCCAGCAATGCAAGTGTGCCCCAAGGAGCTCAGTGTGAGCTGCACAACCTGCCTGCAGCAGTACTCCAGCTAGGCCTCCCATGCAAGAGGGAACTTCCTGGAGGAATTTCCTGCAATTTTGCTGTGTTTTATTTTTATAAATCTACTAATTTTCCTCTGTTTCATGGCTCTACAGAGCAAGAAGGATTACAGCCCAAATCTCTGTGTGTGCATGTGTATGCTTTGTATTATTTATGCTATGCATAAAATCTGTGCAATGGATGCACACACACCAATACTGGAGTGTGGATTTCTAATTTTTATATAGAGAAAATCTGCATATACCTCTTAATCTACACACACAGGCCCGTTAGACAGTGCTCTGTGAACATCAATATAAGTTAATTACTCTTAGTCAATGATATTCCCATAACTGAAGGTATTTTATTTTTCAGATATAAATACAGTACTTTCTTGTTTAAAGCACACATGGGCTTTCCATAGTTTCATCAATTTTTTATTTTCCTTTTCTCCCTAGGGCAGAATGCATGAATGTCACTGTCATAAAAATTAATGGAAAGGAAAAAGAAAATAAACCGAACCTGATTCCAGCCTGGTCAGACTAATGATGTGCGTGATGTTAAATGAAACCAGAGGAGTGGGCATGCAAAGGTGACCAACACTAAAATGAAATCCCAGCTCAATCCCCTGGTATAAGGCTTTCACCAGAGATTCACTGCAGAGCCACTCCCAGAGTGGGCTGAGGGGTGACACCAGAGCTGAGGCTCATGGCAATACAGCCTGAGAGCCACTAATATCACCTCTTCTGACAGCTTTCAATATCTAACTTCTAGGCTGTGTGCAAAGGGGAAATCACATATGTTTGCTTGTCTCATGGAGGGACCACACAGCTAATTTCATTAAAGCTCACTAAAGGCTTCAAAATGAGGAGCCAACACTATATAAAAAATAACTGTTAGGCCTTAGGGGAGTATGGTGAAAGGAAGAAAGAGTAAAAGACTGAAAGCACCTTCTGAATTTCTAGATGTGCTCAGATCACTTGTTCTAATTATAAGTGAGCATCCTATAACACCAATTGTGTAAAAAAAAAACCAAACCAACAAACCACAGCACGACAATTACAGTCTGAATTAGCGATGTGAAAACTACAACATTCATAACAAACTTTTCACCTCAAGGCATCCAAAGTTTGCAGTCTCTTATTTTCTCCATTTCAATACCAAGAAAATGTCATGGGCTTAAAGGAAGTATTAGGTTCTGTAGGTCCTGCTTTAGCAACCATTTACAGACACAGCTGATCCCAATGAACTCATTCCTGCTGGGATCTCCTGGCACTGAGCCATGGGTGGTGCCTAAACCTGGAGGGCTCAGTCAGTCTGCTCGAGTGTTTCAGCAGGAGCTTGTGCCTGTGGATTCCCTGGGTCCCACAGTCCCCTCCCATACCCCTTTAGCATCTAAAGCATGCTATTCATTGCTGTTATCCTGTGTCACTGCAGAATATACAAGAAATAAACCCAGCTTGCTGTAACCAATAAACAGCCAGCTAACCCTCAAGGTTTACATAAATCATGTGTATCTGCTTTAAAATTCTCCTAAGGCCAATGAAATAGCAGAGATACTATCTAGCAATCTTCATGTATTTCCTGTTTTCAATGTCCTAATGACAATCCTTGCATCTGTGGATGCAAGATTTCTCACAAATTTGTTTCCTTGTATTACCAATACACGTTTTGGCCTCTGCCTGTATTTCTCATGTGCTCTGGGAGGATCTGGAGAAGGATGGAGTTCGGGAACGGCTCTGCCTGGTTGTCAGGATGCAAACAGCAGGTTCAAATGCCTGCCACAGCTGCACGTTGCACACAGCGAGGAGCAGGGCAGGGGTGACCTGATGCATTAGTAGTCAAGAGGAGTAACCTTTGCATTCCAGTACCCAGCACTTATTGCTGCTGCCAGGCACCTCTGGACTGATTTACAGGCACTCAGCTTTGATGGGAGCGGAGGAATTTGTTTCTCTCCGAGTCAGACCGAGAGTAAGCGTGAGCTTACAAACATTGATCCAAAACACACTCACAAAAGGTGCAGGAGAAGGACAAAGTACCAATTCAAGCTACAGCCCTTGCTAGGAAATAGTTTTTAAGGCTAAAAAGAAAACAAATCTCCACAGTCTTATCAAAAACCATGGTTGCTCACATGGAATTGGAGCTGTGATGCAAACAGTGTGAATTTAATGTTAAACATGGAAACCATCATTGTAATTTGTACTTCTAGAATTTAAAAGAAAAGAAGTATGCTTTATTCTTTGATGCTTATGCAGCACACTAAGATTTGCCAACTCAAAGGAAAAAAAAAAAGGTCTTAGGTGAAAAACAAAACAGGAGCTAAATCTGCTCACATCCAAGTGGCTGCTCTAGAACTGCAGTGGTTTAGACTGAAGGGCCCAGAGAACCACCTGCAGAAATTCATTGGGAGGCTTGAGGAGGAAATTAGCTTAGGGAAAAAAGTTTGCATTTGGCAGAACTAAATTATCTGGAGCTGATTTGAAATACCAAACCTCCCTGCTGGCAGATGGAACAAAAGTGGGGGTTCCAGTGGGGAGCACAGAGCTGCCACAGGAAATGGTGAATTCAGGTCACACTTATGGATTACTGTAATCATAAGTTTCAAACAGTCTTTCAGAAGCTTCAGGTGTCATTTCACTGTTTCAGTGGTTCAAGAGGCAGGTAAGGAAGACTCAGGGACAGATTCTGTATCATCCACTCCTCAGTGGTTCTTGCTACTTTTTTAAAATGGTTATAAGCTAATTTCCACATTTAATTTTTAATTGGTCATATTAAATTACTTCTGAAACTGTCTTCTATGAAGACAGAAATATGCTATCACTTCTATAAAACTAAACCTGTTCTTAACAACCCTTAATATCTTTATTTCCCAACTCTGCAGTTGCAGAATCCCTCCATCAAAGATCTTCCTCCCAAAACACCACTCTGATTTCCACCACCTTACTGCTCACAGAGTAACTGCTGGCACTGATTCTTTACCTGCCTTATCTTGCAGTCTTACTCCTATGCAATCCTAATATCTGTAAGCATGAACATGAGTTAGACCCACATGGATTTATTCGGATGCATGTATGACAAAGCAGGGAAATATGGAGCTCTTTAAAAGAGACTGTGACCCACCTGTGCAGTTACACAGCCATGGATCCCCGGGGCACACACAGCAGGAAGGGCCCTGAGTGCTGCACAGCCAGCTCTGGAAAGTGCTGCAATCCTTTTGGCACACCACAAGCACCACCCTGTCTCTCCAGGTACGGCTCCTTTTTATCTCTGTAATTCAGGGCACATTTGTGAGGATTTATTTTCCCTGCCTGCACTGTTTCATTTGAAGGTTATCAAGGGTAGTTTGAGACAAATGCCAAATCCAAATTTGGTAAGTAAAACTGGAGCAAAAAGAAAAAAAACAAAAAAACAAACCCCAAATATAAAAAATCCAAACTCTGAAAGAAAATACCTTCTTGGACAAATAAGCATAAACTATAATAAACAACAGAATTGTTGGATAAATTAATGAATATGACTACTTGGTAGAGAAGTCAACACAGCTTTTGCTATGACTCTCAAAGCTACTGCTGCTCAAAGCTCCTTGCTAAGAGTTCTTTGAAGAAACCAACAAGCACAGGGGTAAGGGAGTTTGAGCTGGTATAGTCTATTTGTGTTTCTAAAAGATATCTGACAAGGTCCCTCATCAAAGCCTTTCAAAGAAGCTGTGCTGTCATGGGGTGTGAGGGAATGCTCTGTCACAGATAAAGGGCTGGTTGAAAGACAGGGGCCAACAGTAGGGCAGCTTGCCCAGTACAGGACATCACTGGGGAATCCCAGGCACACAAACCAGGCCTGCCCAAAAGGAGCTTACAAAGGCACCAACAGCAAGCAATTATCTGACAATGTCTTCTCAGGATACCAACTTTTCCCAGGTAAAACTATTTTTCCCAGGGAACCTGAAAGGCACCTGTGGAGAGGTGCAGGAGGCTCTTGTGATACTGAAATGCAAATCAGTTCCTATACTTATAGCACAATGCATATAGGAAAAATTGGTCAGGTTTGTGTGCACAGAAATAGGTTCTGAACTGCTCATCACTGAGAAAGACACCTCAAATTGTGAGCAGCTGGTTTGGTGAAAGAGGTAGCCCACTTCTCAGTCACATCCCAAAAAGAATTTGGTGAAAACTTACAGAGAATGTACCAAATGTTTTCAAAAGTACAGCTTCCACACAGAGAACTGTCACACAGCCTGACTGCCACGATCCTGCAGAAGAGGTGAAGGAAGGAATATGACAGAAGTCTGTAAAATCATGACTAGCACAGAGAAAGAGCTAACAAAGGATGCCAGCAGCTCCTCCATCTCCATTCTGCTGCAGGAGAGACGGACAGCAATAACAAAAAGGCAAGCTTTAGAGAAGTAAAAGGAGGTATTACTCCCCAGAATACATAAATCTTCTGGGATAGTGATTATATATGTGAGTTCAAATATCAGCTAGAGAAGTTACTGGAAGAAAAAGTCACAACAGTTTGTAAAGACAAAGGAAAAAATTAAGCCAGAAGTAAGCAGGAGAATATTCCAGGATGTGTTTGCCTTGTTTCTGACTTTTCCTCTGGCACTGAGCTGGACTGTTGCTGGAATTCCTGCCTGCCCTCCTACAGCCTGTTCTATAAGGCTTCAGTGGGGTATGTTTTACTGAGAACTTTACCACTAGAGAAGAACATAAAGTTTTCTGACAGCATTTACAGTTGTAGGAGGAATCAATCTGACTCCAAGAGTGATGACAGCAAGATCTGACTCCTTTTTCACCCTTACCCCTGTCTCTGTGCTTTTGCTCAGGGTGCTGGTTTTTAGTGCAAGGGCTGGAATGGAGCATCAAGTTCCCTCCTTGCTCACATCACTGAAATCAGTGCGGTTCTGTGTTTGGAACAGAAGGCTGAATTGGGTGGTCATTGCTCCTCTGAATAATGATTTGGATAATTTATTACTTTTAGTAATAGCATGATGTACAAAACCTACACAGCTCGGCTCCTTAACTTTTGGAGTTGTACTGTTCTGTAATGTTGAGATCAGAACATAAAATGAACACTTAGCAGTTTAATTCACCATAAAGAAAGAACTTTATTGTCATGAAATGTTCTTGTTGGAAATGTTGTTTCTTCTTCATTTCGCAAAAATAACAATACCCCAAGGGGAATGTAGAGTTGTGAGAATATAAGCTTTACACTTAAATAAATAATCCAAACCAAAAATAGTTCTTTACACTGATAGTTCAACTCCACAATGTAAAGGTGTTATTGTTAATACTAATTTTATGACCAAATCTGGATGATAATTCAGTGGCTCTTTAGAGTTCACATAAAACCAGATAATTGACATCCACAGGGTATCTGATTGGTCTTTATCCAGTTCTTTCATTTTTTTGGCTGTGCAGTAATGTCTGTTTTCCCCATCTGAAGGAAGTCTGATCAAGACAAAACAGAAATACAGAACCTAAAAGACTGGATTCATACTTGCCTCAACTATGGTTTGAAGTTGACAATTTCCCAGCACATGAATTGGGCCAGTAGTTTTATCAGCATTATCCTAAGGTTCATCTTGGAGTCAAGATGAACTCTCTTGTGTGAAGCCATGGGCACCAACAGAATCAATAATATAGTGGAAGCACTCAAAATCAGAGTATGATCTCAGTATGCTCATGTCTGGATCTCTCTGTTCAATTATAATGAAAAATATTTCAGTGGTGCTTTTCTAGAATGTACCTGAAAAAATTCACTCGGTGTTATTTAAAACTGAGTTTTTTAAAAGTTTTTCCTCTTGAATTATCAAATGCCTGAAAACGTCTGTGCTTTGCTAGTGGTTTTTATATCACAGCAGTGTGGTTTTTGCTACTGACCAGCAAAAAAGTTATTCTCCATATTAAAGTATTTCTTTTCAACAGACAAAGGAAGATGTTGTCTGCTTCTATTATGAGCA
>VYZP01007423.1:34780-49464 GCA_013400635.1 Hypocryptadius cinnamomeus | reverse complement strand
AAGTCTGTGTTACAAAGAGCGAGCTCCCCAGCTCTGTGTACGAGGAACATCTCCTCTGCCTTTTGACAGATGATAATCTGTCAAAATGAAAAATTAATGGAGGCTCCCTTAATTCATCATCTTCTGCCTCTTTTCTATTAATGGATTTTTTTTCCCCCCCTCTATAACTCTGCTTGCACTGAATAGAGCTGGTGGGTGGGGGGGAGAAGATAAACAGGTCAGCTGACTGCAGGGCACTGTAATTCAGCTGATGGATGGATGACGTGGTATTTATTGAATGCATTGAGGAATCCTGTGGTTTCCAACACAGTCTGGGAGCATGCTGAGATAAAGCTCATACCAAATGTCTCACCACTCTCAGCTTGGTCACAAAGACAATTACTTTGTACAAATGATCATAAAGGAGTGGCGTGAACACAGCTCAAGGCATCCATGGAGCAGTCAATAGAAAGAATAATTAGGATTCAGTTTGATTATAAAATGCATGTGAAAACAAACCAATCCCTCTCTCAAATTACCTTTGATGAAATAGTTTATGTTGTTGAACACTCCACTCCTCCCAGGGTCTTAGAGCACAAAAAACCATTTGTCTAGTGCACAAATATGCCATTCTAAATACTCTGCCTAATTTCCCTAATCACTGAAATCTAAAATCAGAAAGCTGCACCAAAGGTTTTCTGCTTTTCACAACTCATCTCCTGCTGCATGTCTGATGCTTTGCTATGGTTGTGACAGGATAAAGCCCAGGAAAAGCATGCCTCATCACAGCCAGGGCTCTCTGACAGTCCCATGACATGATTGCTAAGGACAGAGGAGCTTTATGGAAATGGATCAGCCTACAAGTGAAATGAATATTTGCTAGGAAGAGCACAGGGAATTATAATAACAGAAAAGCATTTTCTTTTATAAAACACACATAGTGCATACCCATACATGCTTTGATAGAATCAGTTTATGCTATGGAAATCCCTACTCAAACATCCATTTTGAACACTACTGTAGCATTGTGAGTAACTCCAGAGCCTTTTCATAGAAAATAAAAAACCCCTGTAGCCTGTGTCAAGCTGAGTGGTACTTTCAGAATTAATTTCTGAACTAGTAACCTACAAAGCCCAGAATTAACAACCTCTCACATATTCATTTTAACCTGCAGCCAAACAGGGCCATTTCCATTGAGAACTCTCTGTTCCTCACAGAGCAGTATAAATATTGCAAACAAATCCATTTATCACAATTGGTGGAATATGATCAGGGCACTGCAGCCTGGCCACGTCCCCCCAGTGCTGATGGAAAGATGCCCACGGAATGCAGGAACAAGACTTGACCCACATTTTGCAGCTTGCTCAAACCAAAACTGCTTCATTAAGGCAGAGCCAGCTTGAAACTAAGGAGTCTTGGCCTGGCATGACAGAGGCCAACCTGACAATCCCCATTTCTGAATCATGCTTACTACAGCTACAGCTCAATATCTTAGGCACTGAATATGATGAAATAATATCTTCTTTCCCGGTGATGGGAAAAAAAATGGTACTTTACCAGTTTCTCAAAATAATTCCATTTGTTTGTAAAATGTCTTGGTTGAATGTGGTAACTTCCAGAGACCTTTCTCACCTCCCAAAATGAAATCATAAAAACCGCACAAATATTGAAGGAATTCTAATCTCTCTTAATGGAAAAAATACTAATTCATCATTATCAAACAGCTTTGCAAATTAATTGACTGCACATTCAAAAACAGTTGCAAAGCAAGACATCTTCACAGGAGTAGCAGGACAATGGATCTGGTACAAGAAATCTCCAGGATCAAAACTCATCAAGATCTCAAAGATGCTCTGGTAGCCTCCATAGGCTCCACAGGTGAGCATCCACTTAATGTGTCATCTTACAGAAACCACCATTTAAAAACCCAAACAAACAATCACCATTCCACTTTCTTTTCAAGTCTCAAAAAACATCCAACAGCTTGGAAGCCTGGAATATTACAACTTGTTAAAGAGAGCTCTCTCTCACCAAGTGCAAGGAGATGAAATTTTTATTGCTGTTCTCCATGCTGTACTTGGCCTGGAAGCCAAACACCTTTCTCAAAAAAAGCTTACCTGCTATTCACCTAAGCTGATGATTATTTCTTAATAAAGCACTGCTGTACAGGTAAGACTGCATCCTTGCAGCACAGGTATTTGCCTTTAAATTCCTGATGATGGAGGATAATGCAAAGGGGAACAAGGGAATCATATTCCTACCTGCCATGGGTCATAAAAGGAGCCCCCAACAACTTCTCTCGTGATCAAGTATTAAATCCTTCAGATACCTAAAAATTATTATGCTGATATGGCTGTTAAGGTCAAGGTTTAAAGTATAATGTGGATCTTAGAAGAAATTCTAGTGATTGATGTAACACATCAGACACTTACCTTGAAAAAGGTATTATTCAGCTGCCTCCACAAGAAGATTAAAAGTGGGGGGAAAAGAAGTTGAAGAACTGGTTAAATGACGAGTGGTTGTTCTCAGTGGTCAATGTAGCAATGAAATTACTGTAAAAAATAGCTGCTGGTATTGAAACTTGCCTGCAACATCTTCTGATCTCTCTAATACATGTCCTCCAGGCAGCAGTTCTCTCCTCACCTCAGTAACCTTGTTACACCAGCTGGTTTCAAATATTAGCAATTTTCAAAATCATGTCTGAAAGATGTTTTCTGTAAACTCTGCATGTGTAGTTTCTGAAACTTTCTGACAATGAATCAGGCTCTGTTTTCATTTGCTTGGAGCTGAAGTTACTTGCACACAAATTGTTCCTTTCTCTTTTCTGAAACTGTATCTCATTATTTTTAATGGTTGCAGAGAGCTTGTGACCACCAAGCCTTTAAACAGCATTAAGATAATGACAACAGAGAAAAGTGGGCAGAATTTTGAACAACACACAAAAGTTATAGGGATGTGGGATGAACCATGCTTTGCTGAAGTCTTAGTTCACTACAGGTAACAGCCTGGGGTTTTTCTACAGCCTGTGCTTAGTAACTTATATCAAGTTATATCAAAGCCCCACTGCTTTATCAATAGCCCATCTTCTACTTAAACAACAATATTACATATTATATATAAACACCTTCACCAGCCCATTACAGAGCACTGACATTGTACAGATGCTTTGCCCTAATTCTAGAGTTACACTTCAGAACATTAGCACTTCCACTGTGGGACAGAAAAGAATAGACAAGGGAAAGCCATAGAATCTCCACAGCTGGTGCTGCTCTGGTGTGACCCTGGGCTCAGAATGGCAGTAGGAGAACCTGATCCCCCTCCTCAGCAGCCTCCTCTGTCACATTCATGCCCACAGAAGCTGGGGGCACAACAGAAACATCTGCTCCTCGTTGCTTTGTTTACTCCTAGACACAACCAACTGAAACAAAAAGCTAGAACAAAAAAAGAATAAATAAGGGGGAAAAGTCTTCAATTCACGACAGGAAAAATTCAGTATCAGTTGCATAAATTTAAGTGAATGAGGCACTGAAAATAAGTCCCTAGACAATGTACTTCTCAGCAGAAAGTTCACCTTTTCCAGGTACTGGATGGAGTTTGAAAAAATGAACTTAAGTGGGAGAGGCTGGGGAAAAGCAAGAGCTTTGGTATCCATAGGAAACCTGCCACAAGGCTGTATCAGTTTAAGTTTTTGCTGCTCTAACACCACACTATTACCAGACACAATGTTCCACATTAATATTTAGGGTCCTTTACACCACTTTTGCTACAAAGTGACATAAATGCAGCTCTTAAAGCCCCTTGAGGTCTGTTCCATCCAGGTTACCTCTGTTCATACCTGCCTGTGCCCTCACTGGAGTTAATCCTGATTTACAGCTCTGTCAGTGGGAGCAGGATCAGGCCCTCTCCAGAATCAGGATACAACCATGTTGTGGCCACAAGATGTGTTTATGACCGAGATTAGCTTCATTAAAACACAAACTCACAGAAATAAAAATATGAGGTACCTGATTTTGGAATAAATTACCTTCATAAAATTATGGTCTTTTCTTCACACTGCAATATTCACAGGAAATTAATGAGGTTGTCAGATGAATTCTGTGAAGATTTATGTGCTGATTAGGTGACATGTCTTAAAACAAAATAAAATAATAAAGAACCTCTTCCATTAAAAAAATCAGCACATTTAATTTGAATCCAATCTTTTATCAGATTACTTCTGTTTAGTGGCAAATAGTTCCTTTGTTTAAAAACCCTTCACAAAGACAAAGCCTCAGGAAAACATTTTGTAAAAGTATTCTGAAAGTCAAAGTCGTTTTGACAGAAATCAAACCAGAAATAATTTCTCCCTGAAGGAATCCTGCTTTATTTTAATGATGTCTGGATTGTTTCCATTTAAATAGAGTAATGGGAATTTTGTTAAAAAATTTGATTCCAACTGTCCGTTTTAACAATGATCTTTCTTGTAAGCTTAGCCAGTAATTTGTCATATACATTTTGTTCAAGAGGAGAAAACAAATATTAAAGGAAAACAATTTGACTAAAAACATCTTCCCTTCATTAAGGAGGTTTATGTTCTAATGTCTGAAAGTGAAAGTCTGCTTTAATGGCTGCTGGGAGCTGGGGATCTCTCTGTCAGACACTTACCAAGGCTTGCTTTCTGTGTAATAGAGGCTATTTATGGGGCTTTTCATGACCTTTCTTCTTGGTACTACCAACAGAGGAATACTGCAGGCATCTCTTTTGCATCCACATATCTGCTTGCTCACGGATTATTGTCTCGATTGTTTTCTTCATTTTGAAGAAAAATGTTGCATGTAATTAAACCAAGATAACAGCACAGGGCTGTGTGTTCTATCACACATCTCCCCAGCCCCTGCAGTCATTAGACACACTAACGTGCATTACACTGTGGAGACAGATAGATTGGAACTAAACTCCTGGCTGTATCGCCCCGTGCAGCTCGCAGCCTGGCCCACATTCTGGAAGGTACTTCTTCAGTGAGAAAAGTGCTTCCTGGCTTTTAATAGTACAAGACAGCCCTTCTTTCAAAGGAAAGAAGAGCCCCACCCTGTAATTGTTTACCCAAATCTCAGAGTCTTCCCAAGTGAAATGGAAAGCCTATTTACTTTGAGTAATCCATTTAATTTTGCTTTGTGAAAACCAGACATACTCTGATTCAGAAGTGAGTTCCAGAAATCCCCTCCACATAAACACCTGATCCTGAAAACTCCTTGTTTTAGCATTAAACAGAGCTACTCTGGGTGCAACAGAAGAATAACAAAAAAAATTTATTCATTTTGGGGATTTCTAACCCAACAGCAGTAAACCTCTTAAGAGTCCCACCATCAGCTGTCCAGACACATGCTCTAGGGCCAGCTTCAGCCTCCCAAGGAGTCAAATTCCTGCATCTCACACCAGCACCAGTCAGCTCAACTTTTTAACAGCATTCTCAGCACGATTTCCTTTTACAAAAAAATATTTGTACAATGATGTGCAGTGATTTACGAAGTTTGGTTTTGGTTTTCAAGTTTAAGAAGAAAATGGATATAGTGCATTCCACTCCAAATCCACTGGGAGCACACTTTAAGTAGAAAAACTTCACATTGTTATTCTGTCACAATTGCTGTTAATCAAGAGTCCTTTGTCTAATGATAATAAATTTGGACCCAAGTACTGAATGTCTGAACTGGCCCCCAATGCCCAAGTCCTAGAAATGAGCCAGGGGTTCACCAAGTGTCAGCACCAAGCACTTGGATTTGGAAAAGGTGTTTTTGCATAATAGTGCAACCAAAGTTTGGAAAAACCAGCTTCCAAAGCAGCCCCAGTGAGTACAACCTCCACTAAAGCAAAACCTGGTTATTTAAGCTATCAGAGTTGAGCAGCACTGGGGGTAATTGCCACTGTGTCCTACTGCCCAGGTTTCCCCTATGGTTCCAATTTGATACAAAAGTTGAGAGCTATATGAAGTTCTGAAAAATAAATATTTCAGAAGGTTATTAAGGTTGTACAGTTCAGTATGCAAAACTTTGGAGGCACCACGTAGCTGGTTTCTTTTCCAACCTGAGAGAGGCTGTTTGTGTATACATCTGTAATGAGAAAATAGTCTTGAATTTCAAGAAATAACTGATCACAGAATTCTATCAAGCGAGAAGGACTCCTCAAGCTGGAGTCTCAGAGACCTGGGTACATAGCACAGACTTCTACCTCTGGCTGTAATGAGATGTCTGGCAACAATAAGCAGACTGTTATCATCACAAGGGATCAAGTGCTCCAAGTGGGGAAGGTTTCACTGTCTCCCTGTGCTCTGGTTCAGTGCTTAACACCATAATTGTCTCTGCATTTGCTTCCTCCAGCTGCCAGCCTAAGTCCTGCACAGTCCCTGCAGTCTGGTGATGCAGCAGGCTCAACACAGACACTTTCTGGACTGAATCCAGAGAGCTTTTATTTTATTTTCAACATTAGAATAGCCAGATGAGCATGGTTAGGTTTAACACCACTGCAAGTGCTTGTCTGCATACCCCTGCTCTGTCCTCTCCAGAGCCCTCTGCAAGTCAATGCCAAGAGACTTTACCCCAACTCAAGATGCTGCTGCCATTTGCTTGCAGAGTGCTGGTCAGGTGTGTCAGAGCTATAACAGCTAAATATACATGGGCTGGACATTTCTAAAGTAGCTTTAAATTTTGTTTTTCTCTCTATATAAATAAAATATCAACTGCTGATTTATACGGTATGACAGTCCTGGCTCCCAGTTTAAGACCCAGAGCAAACCCTGGCAATCAGCTGAGCTCAGGGCCACCTGGAAGCCTGGCAATAGCACATCTCAGGCCCCTGGGCAGAGCTGGACAAACCACAGTGCTCACCCCCACCACAGGAACTGTAGGCTGGAGCAAAGAAGGAACAGTTCTGGCCCTGTGGATATCTGTGAGGCAGACAGAGAGCAGATGTGGATGACTGTGGTCTCCTTGAGCTGCTCTTGCAAATTAGACAGATGTTGGATGGCCATGGCCCTGCACAGTCCCCCAAAGGCCAAGAGCAGGAGCTCCCTGGACTCCTGGGACTGTCCCAAAGCACAGCGACACAGCACAGTCAGCTCAAGGCTCTTTGGACACTTGTTTTGGATTGTCAAGGAGCTGAAGAAGACTGATCTCTGATGTTAAAGCAAATCTCTGCCGATTTTTAAACAAAGAGAAGACAAACCTTTCTAATTAAATCATTTAAATATTTTGTTTATCATGAGGAAAAGCTAATCTCCTCTTTTCCTCAGATTTCTGTCCTCTTGGATGCAGATAAACTATTTTTCCTGAGAGTTCTCTAAAATATTTAGCCTGAAGCAAATATTTGCATAAAAACTTTTAGTTTGAATAATTAAAACCTGGCAAGTGAAAATGCCAAATGCTGGACTACCTTACGAGTAAGCAGTGTTACCAACTCCATCTGCAACAGACACTTGCATAACATTTTATGAAACCCTTTAGGGCAGGAAAAATTGCACTTTCTCTGCTGACATAATAATAATTTTGTATATGAAAGCGCTACAAATCTTCTAAGTTAGAGATGTCACTGCTAAAAAGCAAACAAGGACCAGAAAAGATCATAGCTCTACTTCCCAAACATCATGATATAGCTGCTGCACAAAATCTGTGTGCAAAATGCCTCTGAGAAAAGCAGAAGAGCAGCCTGGTTTTGAGACAGCAATCTGCAAAATAAAGACACACTTTTTTGCTTTTATTGAAAAAAACCAAAACCAATTTTGAATGAAAAGTCTTTAAGTTAAAGACTTTTTTTTATTTGAGCACTGATTTTATTAAATGTGGATGTGACTTGATCTCTAAGTGAACAATTAAATGTTATATGTATGAGATGGATCAGAATGGTACATACACAGACAGCACTTAATACATCAGTGAATGCTGCCAGAATGTTACCATAAATTGCCTAAGTTTACTAATTAAAGAACTCTGAGCCACTGACTAATCATTTATTAGGTTATATAGGAATAAATAACTTATAGGCAATGTATAAAGGTATTCTTTCTATCACCTGCAACAAAACATTTGATGGATGAAATGAGTCAAAAAAAAACCCTCCACAAAACAACCAAACTAAAAAGAAGCTGTACAGGAAGACAGGATAAAGGACAGGGTTTATAGCCCAGGCCTCTCCCCAGAATTACAGGTTCTCTTTAAAGATGGCTTAGATAAATATCTTTCATGAAAAGCTTAAATGTCTTGCTGATCCTGCCTTAGGATAGGGGAGGATTAGCCAACCCCCTTGAGGCTGCCTTTCATCAGAACTGCCTATAACGCTATGTTTGTAAAATGTTAGGGATTATCTTGGCAATAAGACTGTCTCCTGTTAGAACAAGACCTTAAAGAGACAAATTAATGACTCTGACTAATTGGATAATACAGCAAAGGATGGGTCACGTGCTGTGTCGAGGTCGAGCTCTGGTCCTGTTTGGGCTGAGCAAGCTGGCACAGCCCTGCACTACAGCTGGCTCCTGGCTGCACAGATTGAGAAGTAGTGGCCAGCACTGGTGTTGGGGAAGTTGGTCCTCCAAAGGTCATTTCCTAACATGATAAATGCTGCAGTGAGGCTGGCCCTGCCCGCTGCCTGGTGCGCTGAGCTCTGTTCAGAGATAAGCACAGCGAATTCCTGCACATGTGGGATGGAAATATCAGCTGGCTGTTTGATGTGCTGTGGCAGTGTGGGAGGTGACCTTTCCCCTGGCTTGCTCTTCTCATCATCTGCTCACTGATCGAGCAGCAGCCGGGTGCAGACTGAGAAGGAAGCAGCTCTTGCAGAGGGTGAGAGCAGCTGCTGCAGGAGCCAGCTGTGCTGGAGGGTGCCCGGGCACCCCCTCACTGACCACTGACCACAGAGGTGCCAGAGCAGCCACAGCAAAAGCTCTGTTTTGTTGTCATTCCCTAGGACAGGTGGAGTGTTTTAAGCAGACCTGACCTGTTCTCGGTGAGAGCAGCAGCCTGGCTGCAGCCCAGGATATTCCCCACCTCACACAGCACAGGGCAGTGCCCCTCTCAGGCTGCCTGGCACCAAGGGTGCAATTAGCACCCAAATGACTGCAGGGCGGACTCTCATGCTACTCTCATCCTGTCAAAGTGTCCGTGCAAAACTCCCTGTTCTCTCTTCAAGTCCCAGCCCAACCAGCCTAAGCAGAGCCTGGCCTTGAGCATCCTTGAACAATTGAATATATTTCTCAGTTATTCACAGACAACACCATGGCTCTTAACTCATCACCTCAAGGTCTTTTGCAGAGCAAGGCAGGCTTTTTTTGCAAAGATATCCATTAACATTTGACAGACTGAGCCTTATAGCAAATGTTCTGCATGGACCTCAGCAGGTGATCCAGCGCTCCTCCCTCCCACTGCAGGCTCTGCTGGCCTCACAAACACCTAAGTAAGGACCCCAAATCTTTGCTTCTGTGCCATTATTTCTCCTGTTTTCAATAAACCAGGGTCTCAGTGGGGCTTTTTATTTCTTCCAGGCACTTGATTGCATTTAGCCTTTTACCGCTTTAGTGAACTAATTTTCAATCAACTTAAAAATGAATTCCAAATGCAGGGTCCATAATTAAAAAGAAACAGTTAATACTTTGTGACAATCTGAGTCCAAAATTATGCTTCTAAATTATTTGGACAATCATTTCGGGGAAAAAAAAAATCTCTTTCCCAAGGCTGATTACATCAATGCTCTAAAGAAACATTTCTTCCTTAGGTCTGATTTCCCTGGTGGTTGTGATATAAACCCTGAACTTCTTAAATGTCACTTAATTTATATGATTTTTCTGTTTACCCTTTTAAAATGACAAGTTGTTCTCTAGTATTTATGTCTGTTTGAAAATTAGATATCATGGGCAATCCAGTGCTGCAGTTGCATTTCTGTTAGCTTAAGCTTAGTAAGCACTTACCATAAAAAAGAGAAAATAAAAATATGCCTACTCTTACTTTTTCAGTCTTTCCCTTTTTTTGCTGCATCGTCCACCAATTTTAAACAAACTACTCAACTAACTTTTTACAGTTTGATTCCTAACAGGGTAAGAAATTTAAACTGGTTACTTCTTTGCCTTTGGTGAGCGATCGAAGGAGTTAAGGGCCTGCTTTTAACTCTCCATTGCTGCCAAGGGTTAATTAATTTCACTCCAGCATATGGTCCCCACTGAACTCTCCTCCTGTGGCATCACCTTGCGGCGGGCAGTGGCTTGCAAACATTATAATCTTTTCAGAAGACCTTTTGACAGTAATGAAATTAAATTGACCTGTGTTGCATCTGGTCTCTGAATTAAGATGGCAAGATTTGTAGACATCAATTTGGACTGGAGAAGCATAGCCCAACTCCCCAGATCATGCTGAATTTAAAACAATCTCTTTTTCCCATAATAATTTTATAGTCTTTCCAAAAGGCCATCCCTCTTAACACAGGAAAGGAAAACAAGTTTATCATGCTAAACAGGCACATATGAATTACCTCTGTGTTTATAACCTGTGCTTATAACCTGTGCTTGTAGTTATTTTATATCAGAGAAGAAAAAGTGAGTTAACTTTGAAATTAACCTGTATGGAAAAATAGTTTTGGAGAATTGTAGAGAATGCCCACATTGTATTTGAGTCTGGGAAGATAGATCAACCAGGAAGAGAATTCATTAAAATAAAATGTAAAAAGATCTTTTCATTCTTACCTAAGGAGACAAGTCTTGTGTTACTGCACTGTCTGTATGCCTCTAATAACTTCTGAGACTAAAATAGTTCCTTTTCTAAGTTTATAGCATGGAGCAGATCTCTGGGATGTGCATTCCCAAAGATTTGGTAAAGAAGGGACTAAACTCAGTATCAGAAAGATCGTGCATGTGGTTCTTTCTCTGGTCAGTGATCACCACTATCGAATCTCAGACTAAAAGAAAATAGGTTCTTCCTCATCCCTCCATGCAATTTAAGTCTCAAACTAACAGAAATTCCCACCTGTGTCAACCACTTAATTCTACCTGATTACCTGCTGTATTAATATGATGATTTGCTCATTTGAACCCATTGATCTGTTGATTCAGTTTTAATTGCAACCTTGATTTGATCACTGTGTTGCTCCACTCTTAATTACCTCAGAGATACTACCTAAGATTGGCTCAGTTATATGCTGTTTTAATTTCATAGCTCCTTGCTTATTCTAAGTTTTCAATTCAGAAGTGGGACATGAGGCTGCAACACAGCTCATGAAGGCAAACAAAAACTATTTGCAAGGCACTGGTGATACTCCTAAATGAGCAGCCAAGTCATTCTCATAGCTCTAGAAGCCATTGGAAGCCCCTTCTATTTCATTTTTAAATAAGGAATGTAAAAAATCTGTCTGAACCTTCCATTCTTGGGAATGTATTTGAAAATTAGATTTCCACTTTGGGATTCAAAGGTAATCCAAATTTTAGGCAAAGATTTCTGAGTTCCATGAGCAGTAGTCCCAAGATTATTATTCCCTAAGAAATAATATATAAATAAAAAATTAACTTGATATAATTTTTTACTCATACTGAATTCTCCCTTAAGACAAAATTAAAATTTCTGCTGAAACACAGATAAAAAGGAAATGAAGTTTGATAGAGGACACCTGTTGAATAAAAACCTTAAGGTCACTTTTTTTTGGTGTAGCTGCATGTGAAGAACCAAACCCACCAAAGGGCCTTACAGGAGTCATAATTAACTTTTATTGTCTCAAAGCCCAGGGCAGAAAGAAATTGAACCAAGGGTAAGGAAAGAAAGGTCAGAGATAAAGCCTTGCATGAAATGTCACACGCTACGCAGGAATGGCACGCCGACACGTTTGCCAGCTTAGTGAAAAGGCACAAATGCTCATTTTTCACCTGTTGAACACAAGGGCAAGGAGCAGGAGAATACTGCAGGATAAAGCAATGAGAACAAAAGGCCTCTGAGAGATCAAGATGCCATCCAGTGTGCTTTCTCACCTGGCATATCTAAAAACCAGCAGCTAGTACTAAGGCGAAACTTTAGAAGTTTGAGAGTTTCATGAACACCAAGCTACTTTGGGAACCACCAAGGAAGAAACTCTTACAAATTTCAAGGCAAGAGCTTCAGCACAGTTACTTTTTCGTTCAGCTGTGGGAGGTCCAGGCAACACGCACCCATTTTGTACTTCCTTCTGTGAATAATTCAATGTCCCAGTCTGCTGGAAAACCAAAGCAACTGGAGTATCTGAGGCAGTATGCTGACATGTGTGTGTCAGTCTGGCGGAAAAATGGAATAAACCAATATTCATCTGCTTCAATGAAATTAACTGTGTGACTTTGCCTTGGTCATATGACCAGAATTTCCTTAATTTTTGCTGGTAAACTTTAGTGTGATTTTTCACCTCTTAAGAATATCTGGTGGGGATTTCTCCTGTGCACTAAAAGGAGAAAGTTTCATTACTAAAAGAGTAATGGAACCTTGGGACCTGGGGTGTTCCAAGGGTCCAGGGCCATTACTTGGTTACAGGAGGTGAGGGTGACATCTGAGCTACCAGCAGCTTATACAGGAGCTTAACACAACATTTCTCAGCCTTCCTCTGTGGTAGCTGCTTTTGTCTGTTCCAAGAAACTCTGTGCTGCAGGAGGCTGGGCTCTGCTCCCCCTGAGCAAGGCAGCACTGGTCATGCTGCCTGCTGGATCCTGCAGCACTGGGATGTGCCCCGGGCTGCCCTCAGCTACAGAGCAGCCCCCACGTGCACTGGAGATGCTCAGGCTCTTCAAAAGGCACAAAAACTGCCCCCACATTTCCTCTGCCAGGTCTGTCTCTCGCTCTGTTTGTACCTGCCTGGCATAATGGGGTCTCCAGGCACTGCACTGCTAATAATAACTTCAAAGTACCTTTTTAAAGTTTAAGAGTTGAGCTTGAAAACAACTCCTACACATGACATCTTTTAAAGATAGCAGTCAGTGGACTAGAGAATATTGACAATTGCAGTACTAGGATAAGTAAACAAGTCTCTGTGGATTTGATAGCCCAATAAATATCCATTATTGCTTGTTGCCAGGCTATGTGCCTGAAAATGAAAATGAGGATAGAACAGTTCTTAATGGCTGATAGCAAAAATAATCGAGTCTTATCTAAATCAAACTTTATTGGCCTGGATGAATTATTTTTGGCCTCCTGTAATCAAAGCTGAAAATTCACCTGTCAGGCACAGTATGGTAAAACTCATTAGAGCCTCACCATGTGCTGTTATGAAATTGCTCCATATGGCAGTGCATGATTGTTTATTTACTAGATTCAAATATAGGCAGGTTTCAGAAATATAAAAAAAAAAATATTATTTTCAAATTCCTTCAAGGCAAAAGTGTATATGCTGAAGTTCCAGACTTCTATAATGGAAATATTTCACTTGTAGAAGGAATTTTGCCTCTTGCTGCAGTGAAGCTATTGATCAGGCAATTGGCAATCCTCAAGTGTGAGGACTCATTAAAGCAAAGGTATATGAATCATTTTTTAATGACATCTCTTTGCTTTCAGCAGCTTAGCATGTGTCCTGGTTTCAATGGATGCACTGTAATTTAGGCAAGCTGTCTACAGACTTCAGCCATTACTCTTACCATATGTTTTCTTCAAAAATTACCATGCACTGGGGCCTGCTCGCTGCAGTCATGGAGCGAGGTGCACTCTCTCTGCTGTATCAGCACGTTAACATTTCTTGAAAAAGCAAGAGTAATGTGCTTATAAAAAGAAATTCCCAATTAGCAAGTTTAGTGCATGTGTGTTAACTTGGATTAAATACATTCCAATTATGGGCAGCTCATTATTAAAACTACAGCCAGCTGTTTGCCAGAAATGTGAGATCTGGTAAACAAGTCTTTCCCTATTTCCCTGCAAAAGACCCCAGGTTATTTCCCCTTCTCATTGGTTCCCAAACAAGTGCAACACTGCAGTACAGAAACTACAGCTCTGCCACACAAATGTATACATTTCAAAGCAGAAAAATGCCAGGAAGTGTGGTGAGTTGGTTAAAATACAAGGAAAGTCAGATTTTAAAGGCCAGCAGAGGCTAAGGCAGGCTTGCAGGCTAAGGCACAATTTGGAAAACAGGCCGTTAGCAGCTTGCCTTACTAAGAACACTTGGGAAAAAAAACCAAAATTGTACTGAAACAAGGAGGATTTAATTCTTCTAGTTCCATATATTTGATGGCCTCAGGTTCAAGTGGTTCATGTGCATGTCTTGGCTTTATTGTGCTTAACAGCTCCACCTTTCAGGTGTCCCAGTTTCTGGGGCCTTTCAGAGTGGGCTCAGATTACAGAGAAATGTGCACTTGTCTTAAACCTTAAATACTAAATGTTTTAATAAGCGGACACAAAACCAAACAGAAAAAAGTGAAGGATACAAGGTATGTTTTCTGTTACACCCTTAACTTCTTTGTGTCATCTAAAATATATCTACTTAAAAATACAAGCCACATTTTCAGCTTATTCCATGATCCAGTTATTTAAAGAGAAGTTAATTACTGAAGTAGGACTTTAATGCTTCTGAACTGCAAAATATCCTTGGAAGTTTCAAAATATGACCAGTGTAGAACAAGAGGATTTTTCTTCATGGCCTCATTTTTAGGCATACATTTTTGGGAGAATGGTTTTATGCTGGGGGCCACCAGTAACATTGACTTTTGTGCTGCTGTATTTACAGGAAAACAGGAATACAGCTCTCAGAGAGCACCA
>VYZP01007423.1:13268-34719 GCA_013400635.1 Hypocryptadius cinnamomeus | reverse complement strand
ACTTTTATTCTGATATCAATCAGATGAATGACAAAATCCAGGATCTGTTCCCCACTGCTGATACAACAGAAGCAGAAAACCAAGGACCCTCTCTCAGTGTGGAGATAGAGGAGCCGGTGGCTGCAGGGAAATATCACAAACAGCAGCAAACAACCCTTGCTTTTGATGCCTGTGCTCACCCAAAGCCCAGCTAAATCCAAACTTTAGTTTCTAGGAAAGGAATTTCTTTCTCAGCCCTCTGCCTGCACAAACAGCCCGGCCAGGGCTGTGCCAAGCTGAGCCATGCCAGGAAACTGTTGCTGTCTGTTCACAGGCCTTTTAGGTCTGTGATATTTCAATTATATTTGTACAGTGCCAAAGTCTAACAAAAGAAAAAGAGTAGATGCAATTAAATAGAAAAAAAAAAAAGAAAAAAATTGCTCATATAACATATTTTATTCAGATAGTGCTTGAAGCAGACTCAGGGACAGAGGACACACATGGCCAGCTCAGATGGAGGTCTCAGTTTGGTGCTCAGGTGACCTGCAACCATCACACCAGCCCAGAAATCCTAGAAAAAAGCAGGAAGATTCTTCTTCACTGCTTAAACACATTAAAAAAAAATAAGGTTGTATTTCTGGGTCCTACCCTTACCATCCCATTGCTGCTCTGGGTGGCTCCCTTGTTCCTACCCTTGAACTGAGAGTAGTATTGAAAGAGGAATTTCACACGTCAAAGAAGCACATAGAAAATGGATGGACCTCTGTGCTGAAATTTTAGGACACAGATAAACATGGGAATTTTTAAATCTTCCATGAGGAGGCAACAACTTCTGTCCCCAGGTGTAATTTTGGTCTGACAAAAATACTCTTATTTCCAACAGTAGATGGTTTAAGCAGCATGTGGGTAAGACAGATGCAGAATCTGTCTTGAATTGTGGAATACCAATTCCTTGTGTTACTTGAACAAAACCCCCACAGGCAATCAACACTTTCCCAGTGCAAAAAAACCCATAAAAACTAATCCAAGCTAGTGGTAACTAAAACAAAATATACATCTGAAGGACACCTCTATGTCTTCTCTCTGTTATTAAGCAAAAAACTCTTTTCAAAGCCAGAAGAAAGAGGAAAATTAAGAACCACAAGGAAATACCACTCATGAAATCATAGCACTTGGGAGCTTACAAAAGAGGAGAAAAATGCTTGTATCAAATATGGACCAAAGACAGAGCACTGGAGGGTTAGGGAAAAGACAATCCCACTGTAGGCTGTCCCATACTCTCACACTGTCGTTAGAAAATTCTGTTTAGTAGACAAAGAGTTTAGTGGCTCAAGGGATACTGCTATAAAGGTTTTCAGCATTGTTTGTGCATAATCTACGTATAACATTCAACTTGGGAATGAGATATGATGTAGAAAATTGCTTTTGCAGTCCTTGAAGCCAATAATTTAGCTCTGCAACCTTAATTTATAAGGGAAAAAGGAAGGTAGTTGGAACATGAATTTGGATCACCGTCAGATTTAGGAATGAAAGTAATTAATGCTTCTGTGAAACTCCCCTGATAGTTATTTTTGGATTCAAAAATCTTTAAAGAAAAGTTTTAATTTAGGGGCAGAAGCTCATTATATTCTCAAAAGAATCCTGCTGTACTAAATCATTCTGTCTCCAATTCATAGCCCCACGTTCCCTCTGTACATACAGGTCCCTCACTGATAAAGCAGCAAATTATTTCCCACCTCAACTACTGAAACTTTGGCTCTCTGAGTTGTTCCCAATTGAAGCTGCTTGCCCTCATATACCAGGCCCTTACCATTACCATGGAAGGATGGTGACCAAAGTCTGTCTTTCCACTTCAGCTCAATAATCTCTGCTGGCTGCCACACCCCCATATTCTGAATTTCCTAACAGATTTCCAAGCAACTTCCTTGGAAAGTCCCTGCTCTATACCATTCCTCGACTCCCCAAACCACTGCTGACTGTTGTTTCCCTCTGTGGTACTCCCAAAACATCATGGTGTTGTAAAAAAAAACTATTGAGGTGACAGCTTCATGTGATTGACAGCTGTGAATTTCACCTCTCCGTTTTTCCAGCTCCCTCCTGCATCAGTTTGTAATTTCATCTGACATTTTTCACTTGTGGATTGTATGTTGCTCCAGACTGTCAAATGTTCAGGCTGTGCTGGGTGATATTATGATATATTAGTAATAAAGGACAATGGAATTGTATTCCTGGGGAAGGGAGAGTCAAGGACTTCAGTGATATTTAGGCTGTGGGTTTGTTTTTTTATTTTACCCTGTTCTTTAATGCCCTCTGTGACTAAGTCCTGGGTGATACCAACCAAGCAGAAATTAATATTTAATCCTACTCCAAATTCCTGAGTCCTCCAGCTCTGTTAGTTCTGTAGGACTCTTCATTTGCACTTAGAGCTGCAGTTCCAGGGATCAGCACAGGTTCTGCTAAAGCCAATGGAAAGGTTCTGGTTGGCTACAAGTGGCAATGAAAGAGGGGCTCAGACAACTGAACAGAGCAGTGAGTTTAGGAAAGGTTTCATCTATTTACTTATTGCCCCTTATTCAAAAATCACCTTTCATCTTTGGTTATTTACATTCTCCAAAGCAAGTACTTATGACAGACAGCTGCAAACAAAACCCAAAGGTTTTGGAGCTGAAAAGCAAGCAGCTGTGCTCTGCCACTTCTATTGGCATGGGGACACATTTTCAGATTCTCAGTCAAGCCTACAAGTGCTGTTCAAGGTTCACACAGGGATAACTGGAAGTTTGAAAACTTCCAAAAGGCCAGCACAAACACTGGGGCCTTATCCTAGCTTTCAAGCCAAAGGGACTATTTATGTGAACAAATTTAAGCACTGAGCAAGCTTTACAGGTTTGTGCACTGATATTATAATCCTACACATGAGCAGAATTGTTAATTGTCCTAATTCCTTGGCTATTTTAGCAAGAATAATGAAAGGAAATTCATATGCGTACTTCAGTATTAGCTTAGTCTCTCTCCTGCTGCCACTGATAGCTCTTTTGACTTAGAAATGGTAGCCAATGTTTGCTGAAAAGGATGGCCACACTGTTCTCATTGTTAGCCCTTGAAGAATGTATTACTTCAAAAAAATCCTGTCTCTAAGATCGGGGTTTTGTGAAATGTCTCTCTTGGAGAAGTGCCACGAAACATTTTATTCTGTCCTTTTTTTTTTTTTTTTCAAAGTAAGCTTTTCCACCCCGGTTTTAATAGGCTGTTATAGCCTTTAACATGCCATGAAATTAAATGCCTCCATTGGGGATCCATAACCTATCATAACAATAGTATTTCTAGCACTTGTTGGAACTATGAGGAAAGTTGGAAGGTGGTATAATAATAAGTGTAGCATTTTAAAGGACTACAGAATTGTCACTGTACATTACTGAGCTCCCATAGTTAACACCCATGAATTAAAAGCATATAAAAGTGATAATATCTGGGTTTCTAAAGAAATGACTGACACTTGGTGAGATTATCTCTTTGCTGGAATTAACCTGTGATCCGCTGGGAACCATAAACCCCACAAAAAATTTGGAAGCACATTAATTTGATAACTGACCCTGCTTGAAGCAGGAGGTTGGAGTAGCTGACCTCCTGAGGTTCCTTCCAACCCAAATTATCCTATGATTCTAATCACTTCTACTAATTTTTGCTAGGTACCTGTAATGATACATATATTAGGTATGTAGCAAGAACAGATCACTTTCTTCTTGCTTGCATAACTTTACAAAATCTCCAGAGTAAAATTAATTAAAAATTGAAGGCCAAATTATGCCAGATAAAAATGGCCTTTTAAAAGAAGTGAACTGATATGTGCACCCCTCTCTGGCACTGCAGAGATGCACACTGTCTGATTTATAGAGGTGCCAAGCATTTACAGTCTCCAACCAAATTTCTTTTCTTTCAAGAAAGAAGGGAAATTCTTCAACCAAGCAAATTGCTTCTTGCAGGAAAGGAAAATTTCTGTAAGAGTACTCACAGCTCTGTGTGCTTCAGTACCTTGCCTGGAACCAAAACTTGGCTCTGTTCAATCCTTCAAGGCTCCAGCAAATAAATGCTCAACATAGAATCATTTAGGTTGAAAAAAAGCTCCAAGACCATCAAGTCCAACATTTAACCCAGAACAACCAAGTCCACCAGTAATCCATGTCCCAAGTGCCACATCTACACATCTTTTAAATCCCTCCAGGGATGGTGACTCCACCAATTCTCCAGGCTGGCTGTTCCAATGCTTGACAATACTTTCATGAGCCACTTCAGATCTTTGCCATGCTGGTTTATTCAAAATCACATCAAACCCTCCTCGAGCTGTGTACAGCCCTGTATTGTTTGCTGGTTTGAAAGGTCTTAAAGAACAAGCTGTCATTGACAGTCTTTGAACATCTTTCTAGTTTTCAGCACTGTGGACATTTTGGACTGTTTTTTTTAACAAGAGAATTTCTCAACTCCTTTTGAAAGAGTTAGGAAGATACTTACACTTCCTCAAGGAAGGTGAGAGACACATTGCATAAAACAATTTTCACAATGACCAGAGCAGAGACAAAATCTACCAAGCTATAAATTTAAGTAAGGCACTTGCAGGAGTGAGATTACTTAAAAAAGGAAAATCAGTGATTGTTTAATTAGATTCTGAGAGGGAACAGAACCATCACATAGAGAACTTCAGCGAGCCTTTAAGTATCCTAAAAAGAACAGGATTTATTTTGACACAAATATCAAAATAAAAAAGAGTAATTGAGGGTAGCCACAAGAGAGGTCAAAAATCTACCTGAAGAGTCTAGGGCAAATCTATTTTTATTAGAGGGAAAACTGAATGCTCTTTAATTAGCATTGCCAAAGACCTATCAACACTACTGGAAAAACATTCATTTTCTTGATCTAAATGATAAAGCCAGGCACAAAGGAGTTTTTATGTAGTGGTGGAAATTGGGATTAGTGCCAGTGATTTAATCTGAGGCTGTTCACATTGGAACCCTGAATATACAGAGTTTGAGACTGCACCTCAAAAAACATTAGTTTAGGGTATGGGCACTACTTCCATTGATGACTGAAGAGGCAAGAACAGGAAATCACATAAGAAATATCTGCACAGTCAATTGTCACTGAAATCTTGTTTGGTATCACATTAGAGGAGCATGAGGCGAGTGAAAAAAATCACCAATTCCACCTCATGCAGGCACCACTCCAATATAATGCCTGAAGTTTTCAGGCCATCTGATGATTTGCCCATCACCAGGCACAGCTGATGGCTCCACAAAATGATAGCTAGGACTTGTCAGGATGAAAAATAAGTAAGGAGTAATAATGAAATATTAATGTACACCCTGTTTAATTAAATGACAATATCATTTTCTTGTAATCCTTCTCTAACTCAGCTGGAAGAGTACAGTGTTGACATGATAATTTTATAAACTTCCTTGACAGTTCACGTTAAAACATCCTTCATTACCACAGATTGATAATTGGCACTTACAAAGGAAATGAAATGTCTGAAAAATTCATTAAACATGCCAAATATCTGAGGAGACCTAGTGCAATGGCAAAGTTATCTAAATCACTGTGTAAGCAGCTAAAGGGCTGCTTTCCTTTATAAATTCTCAAAAAAAATTAGGAAAAAGTCATGACTTCCTATTATATTTTTAATGCAATGGAAGTGAAGCAGTTCCTTTGAGACAGATTCAAGTCTTCCTTCCATCAGGTGATTTTGGCAGCAATTTCAATTAAGTCAATAAAGTTATAGTATTTGGCTTTAGATCTTCTCTCCCCTCCTTTCACCTTCCTCCAGGAAATAGAAAGAGGAGATAAATCCTTATTTCTGCAGCTATTCCCTTAATAATCTATTACAACAGAGTCTTGTCAGAAAGCCTTATTTGGATATTTCTAAGTGATCTATTTCCACTGTACTGGTCATTTCATCCCTTACAGTCTATGCAGACCCATCCAATAATCTGCAGACACCCTTCCCTTTAATGTACTTTGGCATTTAAATTCCCCCTGGCTGCTCTATCTGTGCAGTTCAAACTGCTTGAAAAAGCAAGAACATTGTTTAATTACAGAAAGCTGCTAAATATCTCAGCAAAAAAAATTCTTGAGGATATGCCAAATATCTTGGCCTATCCTTCAACCCAGGCCAGGCTCAGGAAAAAGTAAGAAGAAACTAATAAAGAGTAAAATTTCCTTTGTCAAAATTACTCTTGCTTGGATTTTCACTGCTTAGTGGAGATGGGAAAACGCTTATAAAATTCATACTTTTTGCAAGCTACACAGAATCATAATAATTTTCTGAAGTCATATAACAGGGACAGAAGGTAGAGACAGCTGAGCATCAGATTTGCCAGCTTCATTTGAACACTGCCTGAGCACTGGAACCCCTGAGACTGGATCATCCCGTGGCCACAACAATTCACTGAAATTCTGGACACAAGAGTGGACAAGGTACAAGGCAAAGCTGCCAACTGCCTGATACTTTTAATCCCATTACAGTCACTTATTCTAGTGAGAAATCACAGCTACCTAAACAAGCAAAACCACCATCTACCTTTACATGCAAATAAAATGGTAGAACCAATACTTTTCCAACTTTAACATGACTGAAATTTTCAGTTTCTCTTTCTCTTAAAGGATAAAAATAATTAAATAAATTAATTATCTTATCTACAAAGGAACATTTTATGAAGCTCACTTGTTTCTGTTGATTGAAGCTGGATACTTGGTGTATCAAACAATTCAGTGATGAATCAGAGATGCATTTCTGCTGTCACTTCCATGCTCCACATCTCAGAAGCGTAATATTCTGGATAAGTTGCAGGACCTTTAGCCTAATTGACTTTAAAATGGCATCCTGCCCTCTGAAAGCAAAAAATAAAAACATTCTTTACATTTCCTAATGTAGTTAATTATTTTCCCAAACTGTTTAATTTATCTAATGAAGCAGAGAAGGACAAACCATTACTAGTATACATTATAGGATGAAGTTTGATAGAATTTTTTTGAGACTATATAAATAGACTTCTGAAAGTATAGGTGAAAGGAAGATCAGTATGGTAGGTACAGACAACAAAAAAAATTCTGCCATGATTGTCTTTCCCTCTAATTAACCATCAGCTCTTCTCATTGACAACAGGAATGTGAGGTACAAAACACATCCTTCAGGAAGTGGCCTAACTTCCACAGAATTTTGAAAGTTCTATAAAAGGCTTTATTAGCCCAGGCCTCAAGGTTTATGAGGCAATAATCACAAGGCTTGGCTTAGAGCTGTAGTGCAAGGATGTGGTCTTGGGGTCTGAAAATCCTCAGCAGAACCCTCGTGAGTGGGAGCAGCCACCCCCATGCCCAGCTCTCACAGCACCAGGACAAACTTCTGGAAAAAAGGCAGTGAAAGTGGCAGCTCCACACAACACTCATGTGAGGCAGTGTGAATTTATGTTTTAAGGTGTTCTAGGATCTTGTAAAACCACAGAATAAATTATTTCCATATTTCAGCTCTGACCTTACCGTAAAACTTTTGCTCTATGAATAATCCCATTTCATTATTGCAAGGTTGCATTTCTGAAGGTTGGTTGTAAATTATACCTATAAATAATTTTTCAAGTTACTGTTTGCAAGTTGCTTGTAACTTTTATCTTTAGGAAGGTCTGTCCTTAGACCACCTCAATTCTGGTCCTTCACCTCTGCTATTAAGCTGAAAATCCAAAATGTATAGTGATGGCTACTTGAGTTTGTATTCATGCTGTGAATTACCATTTAAATTTCTTCCCTAATGACAACAGAACTTGCCCAAACAGTCTGAACCATTAAGCTACTGCTCTGGACATCATATTTTTATTTCAACTTTTCTTTTCTCACAGCGTATTCTCCGACCATCAAAGACTCAATGGAAAAGGAAAGTTGGAGGTAGGTCAGATAAATTTTTTGTCACCCTAAAAAGATCTAATCAGCTCCTTTGTGACTTGCCCAAATTCCATGGAAATCAGTGTAAAGACTCACATTGATTTGACAGAGTATCTTTGCCAGGTCTTTAACGTTTCTAAAGCAAAATTTAATAGGATGCCTAATTAAAGACTTAATTAATGCCTGGATCATGTTTTCTGAAAAAGAACTGAAATTAATGCTCATGGTATTCACAATTCTCCACACCAGCCTACTGATTCTATGCTGATTAAAATCTCCTGAATATATTATGTATTTAGAATTACAGAAATCAATAATAATAAAAAAAAAAAACCACCCAAACAAAACAGAGCTTATTCATTTAAGAGGAGAAAGAAGAGGATTCTTCTCCTTTCTCTACCTTGTAGGTGCTAAGAGCTTACTATAACCACTAAAGCCCTGAGAAATTTATGTTTTTATTTACAAAAGGCTGAATGCTATCAAAGATGCAGAGCTCTTTTTATTTTCTTGTTCTTTTTTTTCCTACCCTTGTAATAAAGCTGTTTTTTTTTTTCTTGCTTTAGCCTGAAACAAAATAGCTGATTCTCAGGTGGAAAAATAATTAGTAACATGGGAAGCTGTATGAACTTTGAGATATTGAGGAAAATGTAGTTTGAACTGTCAGGTTTACTCACTTACCCACAGGAACTACAAAGCAGCAAAGAAATAAAACCCTCTTAGAACTTAAAGCTTTCATTGACCTATTCCCTCTGGCTGATTTTTTTTCCCAAAACTCTCTTTTCCCAGTGGTTCCTATTAGAAACACAAATAGTTTGCCTCTCTGCATAGTGAAAAATGTCATACTTACTTATTTTAAAAAGACTATTAAATTATTATTACCTTTTAATATGAGGATGGCACTACTATGCAACCTGTGCAGCCAAATACACTTCACAGGAGCCCTGGCACTGCCTGGATTGTCAGAGGAATGGGAGTTGTCAGTAGTTCAGGTATCACTGTTTATTAGGCCAAAGAGAGCTGCCCTCTGTTTGGCACCCCAACCAACACAGGTGTAGGGCCTGCCAATAACAGCAGGAGAAGACCTTTGTATGGAATAGCACAGAAGATCCTTGCAGCCCCTCCCATACTCTACTGTGAAAAATTTATGGGTAGAAATTGATTCTTGGCATTACAATTATGAAAGAATACGGAAGATCAGCATCCAGTGCCTCAGCAGGCCACTGAGTCTTTTGTTGTTTGAGATGTTTTGTGCCTTTTGTTCATGGTTTTGTTGGTTTTTTTGGGTTTTTTTTATACCTCCTGAAGTCAAGAGCCCCAGGTGTATCAATGACAGGGCTCAAACGGGGGCAGCTGAAGCTCCATGCCTGGTATGGGACGTGTGCTGTCACAGGGATCTCAGGAACCTGCTAGGAAAACTTGAGAGACTGGAAGGCCACAATGAATGGCTACAAACTCCTTTGTGAACAGAGGAAGGGAAGCAGAGGAGGTGAAGCTGCATTTTAAGTAACAGAAAAATCCAAATGTATGAAGGTGAGCTGAGACCACAAGTCCACTGAGTGTCTTTGGGTCAGGTCTAGTAGGGTCATCACCGAGGGGGAGTTTAGGTTTGGTGTCTGTTACTGACCCCCTAATCAGAATGAATGAATGAATGATGAAACCTTTCCTCAGCTGCTGAAGGAACTCTTGGACCCACAGAACCTGGTCCTCAGGGGTGACTTCAGTTACCCAGGCACTTGAGAGAGCAGCACAGCCTGGCAGGAGCTCCAGCTGTGGGCTCTGACACACCCACTCCCTGTTTGACTTCCAGTGATGGCAGGGATCACCCCCCAAAGTGTCTGCTCCTTTGATCTGATGCCTGCACTCTCACCAACATTTCTGATTTGAGCCTGGTTTGCCCATCCTGGCAGCAGTGGTGCAGTGCCTCCCTCTGCCAGCAGCCTCTGGCCACAGGGGCGTTTTCACCCTGCTGTTGTGTCCTTGGAGCTCAGTGCCCCTAGCCAGAGCAGGCTGTGCTGCTCTCTGTTAAGGGCTGCCTCCTCCTCCTCTCCCCACCTTCTGCTCCCTTCAGCTGACCTGCACTGCTCCTAAGGCACTGCTTGCATCAGGAGCACCTTCAGGGGAGCACAGAGAGCCCATGTGAGGAGCTGCAGGATGTCTTCTACAAAACTACACCAGATTCCTTAGTGAGAATCACTAACCTGCAAACTCTGAATTCATTCTTAAAGGGAAGGAAACTGCTGCAAGCCCGGGCACATGAAAAGCACAGGAGATCTCCAGAATGAAGTATTTGCTATTTATTTTGTAACAACTCCTCTCTTAAAATCTTCTGAAGGGGAGCGTAAGTGCCCCAGTTCCTTGTTAAGCCGTGCCCAGCAGAAGCACCAATTTCTTTGTTCATTTGCACTAGTGACTTGTAGCTGAGCCCCTCTCCTCCACTCCAGCCTGCTTTTTCCAGGGGATGGAAGTGGCTCTGACTGCAAATTTCACTGCACTGTGAGCCCACAAGGCTCAGTGCTGTACCCAGCCCCTGCCAGAATGGGCATGGAGGCTCTGAGCAATGCCAGCCTGAAACAGGAGAAAAGCATGGTACTGTCACACAAGTCAGAGCTATGTTTCTAATTTTCTCTTACAAGTCAATATTTTGTTTGCACTGTTGCTTGTGTCAATTATATTTAGGAATTCCCATTCATATGTGTACTTTTCATGAAACACTAAGGTCATGGTCCTTCAAGAATAAAAAAAGTGAATTAAAATACTGTGTATTAGAAAGCAGAATGGGGTGATTTCACTTGCTAAAATCCCACCTGCTTCAGCCAAAGATATTAAAAGCACGTGAAGTGGTGCTAGCTGTAACCTTCCACTGAAAGATGTTTGTATAGAACATGAGTAAACAGGGAAATGGCTGCATGGATATGGAAATTCTTCGTCTTCACTGCCCAGTTGCTAAAAGAGTAAAGCAATTAAAAGCAACAAGCTCCAAAAAAGTGGAAGCCTACAGGAAGGATGAGAAGGAAACTTGTCATGGAGAGACTGCAGATAGTATCCCTACCAGAAAAATGTTGGGAAAGTAATTACAGAGAGATCCAGGTCTTGGCAGATAGCAGAACAGGTAAGGGAAAGTCACGAGGGAACTTCTCAGCACCATGATAAGCACCAATCCTTTCCGTGGCACCATGAAAAGTGGAAAGCATAAATGGCATTCCCTAATTAGTCTATACTAAAAGACATTGGTTAGAGAGTGAAGAGGGCACAGAAAGCATCAGGGCAAACCAGAAGTGATCCAGAGAGCACACTCGATACTGGGCATGGTGGAGAAAGGGGAAAAACACATTTAAGAACAACTTATTCAAAAGCTATTAAAACAGCCAATTGCTGTTAAATTGTGTAAAGGAGGAAATATGCCCTGGAGGGAGTGCAAGCCACAAGATTGACTTCTGCAAATTCACAGCTGTGGTGGAGCAATCCAAGAGTCCAATGGCAGCTCTCCCCTCAGAGACAAGACAACCTGGGGCCATATGACCTCAACCTTTGATACACACAAGGAAAATTTAATGAGAGGCTTGCTACAGAATCTGGTGTCTAGAGGTGATAAATTGCAAGCTTTGCTGACCCCCTCGTGAAGGCAAAGTTTCAAACTTTCACCGGCAAAATTGAGCAACTGGGACGAGCTTGGAAACTGAGACATGAAAGGAAAGGAAAACTGACTGTAACCAGAAACAGGTTGATAAAAGCAGCTTAATTCCACATTCTTGCTCGCTAAAAGTGAGATGTCAATGGAAGAACCAAAATAAACCATAAGAGCATGAACACATGATTGAGATGCCATCATTGGCTGGGAATATCAATTGGCTTGCCCCCAAATCAACACTGCTTGAGAAGAGATACTCTGGTGATTTAGTCATTGCTAAATTCAGGTAGAACCAGGAGGGACCCAAGTGTTCACAATCACAAGAAAATAAATTAGATTAAACTCTCCCAAGCTGTCACAGCTTCCAAAAAGGCTTACTTTGGATTTTGGTTACAGGATAAAGCACAGGCACAGCACAAAACAGAAAGCTTATCTTTAGGAGCTTGCATCTTTGTAATTGCCAGAGTGTTAACTGTAGGCGATTGCAGCACTGAAAACAAGTCAGTTAATATTTCCAAGTGCCAGAGATTTTACCCAGATTTCTGACACCATATCTCATGCAGTTAATAAGTTTCATGCTGATTATTAAACTGAACAATACAGAATATCATGCTGTTGGCAAAAGTCCCCATTATCATTAATAAGATTAGAAATTTGCCTCTAAAAAGGAAGAAACAGCTCTAAGCAATTAATCTGTGCCTCCAGAAGACTAATAATGTGAAAAAGCAAGTGATTTGTCCCATCAGCCTGTTCTAGCTCCTATTCTAGCAGCAAAAGAACATTTCTGACAATTAAATATCTCTACAGATGGAGCAAATGTTAACTTTGAGAAGCTTTTTTTGCTAGATCAGAGCATGATATCTGAAACAGTCCCTTACAGCCATCATCATTGACAGCTTCAGAACTGAAAGTAACAGAGTCAAACCAAATGATTTGGGGGATTCTGCTGGAGGCAGAGCTTTTCTAAACAAGCTGAATATGTGTGTGCCAAGCACTGAGCCTCTCTGGAATGTCAAGTTAGGTGTCTGAAGACAGAGACACCCAAAGTCACTAGTAAAGCTTAAAAAGCGTAGGCATAATTCCCAACACCCACACAATCTCTCTCTCTCAAAAAAAAAAAACCCACACTGGCAAATTGAGAATAAATCAGTCCTCACAGAAAGTCTTAAATGACAGGATTTGGCTGCAGTGCCTACAATTCTTCACTGAAATGTTACATCATGTCACTTTTTATTGTCCTGTGTGCATGCAAATGTGTACAAGATTAGTGCTGCTGCTGCAGATGAGGAGATGAACAACTGCTCTTCCTAAGCCCGAATCCTTTAAAAAAATCATTGGTATAATGAAATCTAATTAAGAACAAACTTAGTGTCCTTTTTTTTTTTTTTAATTTTAGGAAAAGGGGAAGAAGCAGAACTCAGACAAATCATGTGCCAAAAAAAACCCAACCAAACAAAAATCCCAAAAAATAAAACACCTAGAAAAAGAACCCCTTTTCGGTGCCATCACAGCAACAAAGTTTAAGAAAGGAAAACATACCAATAGCAGACTGTTTTAACAGATCTCACAGTAAAATCCAGAAATAAAAACCTAGAGGAAAAGCAGATTTAAAGGTTCTGAGTATACTCTCAAACTGAGACCAACCAAACTGAGGATTAACAATCAATACTCTTTAGGCGTGTTAAAGCTTCACCTTCTAGCTATAAAAAAATCCAATGGTGGCCCCTATATTTCTATGTGGAATTTTGACAGCAGAGCAGATATATCTTCATCAGCACTTTGTGTCTGCCTGCCCCCTCACTGCAGTTCTTATTGTCATTTTGCAATATATTAATGATCCAAATCATCGAGTGATTCCAGTTAGGCTGCAAGAGGTTCTCTGAAGTAGGCAGCACTCCTTATAATGATAGATTGCAGGAATAATGGCCTCTTTACTGAAAGCAAAACATCAGAAAACTGCCTTAAAAATGGCAGAAGAGGAGGGACTGAAGATAGCAAGTGCTTCATTAGCAAAAATGGAATCAACTGTTTTAGAGGGCAGCATCATTTTATACTCATTTCTACAAGGCTTATTTGTGTATTAATGATCATCACACACCTAGGAATGTAAAGTGTTAACAAAAGATTATTAAGGAAGACATGGACTTAAATGATCTTAACTCTTAAGAGTTTTTCTGTACGCCAGAAAAATATGCAGTGTTTTTCTTTCCTTGTAACTCCTAAACACAAACATGTAAATTTAATAACTTAATTCTAGGGACAGAGAAATAACTTAATTCTGGAGACAAGAGAAAATTGTACAGGTACTGAAAAGATTTCTTGAGCATGACCTGGACTGGAACAACTACCAGTCTCTCTGAGGCTGTCAATGGAAAAAAGTCCATTGGTTTGACACACCTTAAACAGTCTGAAACTTGAAGTGTTAAATAAAAATAGCATCATTCACAGGTCAATTAAAACTAACTGTGCTTTTCTCCCTTCCTCTCCCATTCTCCATCCCTTTTAATTCATTGGACTTGCTGCAGAAATGACCAAATCTCATCCCTTTCAACTGCCCTGTAAAGCTCTTTAATTGCTTTCTGCTACTGCAATTAGTAAATGCAACATGGTGGCCATTATTATATTTCCAGGTGCTCCACAGATTTTCTGACAATAAACTGGACTGATGAAAAACATGAATGCACAAACAATCTGTAAAGTTAAATGCTTCCATTCATTAGGCTGTCCGAGTAAGAAAAATAGCATTAATATGGATAAGTCCTTCAACTTCCCCCATTAATAGCTGGTCTTAACTCACAGGTGCCTTTTTAATCTCTCCTGAATTCCTCTAGAACCTAATGAATACATGTAATAATAACATCAATTCAGAATTTAATCCTGATTCTAGTCTGTCTTAAATTAAACCTCAGTCATTAAGAGATTACAGGATAGTGAATGATAGTTAATCAATGTGTTTAATTTGGCCCTATTATTTATTTGATACACTTTCTCACATAGTGACTACAAATCTTTTTCCCCCCAAGCTTGGCCACCAGAAGCAATCCTGAAATATTGAGCGAAAAAATATTAGATTTGATGATCCTCTTAAGTGCAGGTTAAACTATAATTAATCTCTCTGCATGTGCTCAAACCTTTCAGACCAATGCATATATGCACATATGTAATTCATACACAGTGAACACTTCAGGTAAGATTTATTGTGCCTTATTTTTTGTCTCTGTTAACTCTTAGCCCTATCAGTCAAGATTTCCCAGCACTTACCACAGCATTAGCCCTAAGCATCAGGAAATCACATTTCTTGGTGCCAAGGGTTTAAAAAGATTCTAATTCAGCTATTAAACTGGAGGCAGCGTGTGCCAGCCCCACAGCGCATTCACCCATTAATTCTGTCCCCTGGAAAAAATGACTACCTCTTGCACCAGGCTGATAAAATGAGGAAACATGCTGATTATGTCTGTGGCAGCTATTCTTGACCCAACCAACAGTGACAGTCATCAAACCGCAGCACCTAGAGCGCTGCAAGCTGTGTGAGCTAACCCAAGACATCATTAATTCTAAACACCAGAGCTCTCGTCCAGATACTGGAGTTCAGAGAAGCTTAAAAACAAATCCCTTTGGTGGGTGGAAATTCTGTGTGCTGCTCATAATCACTTCACTGATGGCATTTGGAAGTTATTTCTCTAGTTGGACAGGTCAAACACAAGAAGCAAAGTGCCAGTGTCTTTCACTGGATTGCTCAAAATTGGGCCTTGGATTCAATTAATAATGTTAGATGGACAGAGAACAAATGGATTGAGAGACTAGCTGGTTTTTAAGGGTTTTTTTAATCACTTTTAGCATGACAGGATGGAGGAAACACAGTAGCTGTGAATGCTGCAGACTGGGTGATTTGTCCAGCCAGGATCTGAAAATATACATGTGTTGGGGGGAAAACCAACACAGAGCCCTTGCANTATACATGTGTTCAGTACAGGAAAATAGGGGGAAAACAAACACAGAGCCCTTGCAACCTAATCCTATCAAGTCTTTGAGAAGACACTAACTATTCAGAGGGGTCTTGGGACCTGAATTTCTTGGCAGTTAATGCATGAGATAGGATCAAGGAGGTGTCCCATAGGATTACAGTACATTAAGCTTCCATTGTAGCTTAATGAAGGATTTGTTCCCCCAAAGAGGTGATGTACTTCATGCTGGTGTGTGCACTGTGTGATTTACTCTTGGCTGGAAAATTACAGCTTACAACATTGTCATGAGGCTGCAAAAGACACTCTCTAAGGCTTGGAGGTACAGTTCTAATATCAAGGGCAGGAAAGGATGGAGGAGAACCAGCCCAAAGCCTGCGTCTTTCTTCTCCTTCATGTCATAGAGGTAAGGATTTGGTTGTATCATTATGACATAGTTGATACCATACTTGAGGAAAAAAAATGGCTTAGCACATTTTTATGTTCTCTTGTCATGTAGGTTCATTATGATTATTGCCATTGCCAGGTTTAATCATAGATCCAAAGCATTCTTAAGACAAAAGATCTCTGTGTAGCCATGCCAGAAGCCAAGAGTATTTTGGAAACGAAGCATGTTTTTTGTTAAATGCTACCCTAAAATTTCTCATTTGTACCTCTCTGCTCATCTGCGAAAAAGAATCCCCAGGCAGACACACGTGCATTTTTCCATGGAGGCGAGTATCCAAATGGTGTCTCAGAGAGTATTTAGGTTATGGACAAAATACCACGTACAAAATACCATGGAAATGCAGTACTCAGTCTCCCAGTTTGTGCTTCTAAAGACAAATGTACTAAAAGCCAGTGGCTGAGTCATGCATAGAAGAAACTAGATTTTCCTGAGTATTTTCACATCTTCATCTTTCCTTTCAGGCATAAAGAAAGTGACCAGAACTTCAGTAGAGCTCAGGATATTTAGTTTGACAGACTGTCCTGAAATACTGGTAATAAATATGAGCTAAATAGCACTAAGCTCCCACAGTAACATTTCAGTCCATTCAGGGCCCACTGGGTACCCCACCAGTTTCATCTCTGACTTTTTATTTCCATAAATACATTCTGAACTCCTTCAAAAACATGGCTGAATGGAATGGGAATAGAATCAACAATTCAGTACAGAATCATCTTAGGCAAACAAGTGGTTTGAATTTTTAATAATTCAATTGTTCTCCTTTAACCAAAATTTTGGGATGCTGCTTTCCAGTAGCAAGTATTTCAGTTTTGGATAGTCTTGAAATGCTATTCAGATTTTTGCTGATTTTTTCAAAATGGAAGAACTTGTGTTGCCTTAGCAATATAATTTCATGCTGTGTTACTTTCACAATTTCTGCATTGTTGTTTATTTGCCCACAGCAGCAGAGCTAAGAAATTTTTTCTTGCTCATTCTCCTTTTAAGAAATTTTACTAGTTAATAAATAAGTCTTAGCCTTGTTGCAGGGGTCCGTCCCCCAACAGTTACTATTCTCTTTCTGACTCAAAGACCAGCTGCAATGAAAACAATGCCCTCTCATTCCTCCCAGCACTTAAAAAGGTTTATAGATCTCCAGCCTCCTACAACTCAGCAGAAAACTGCTCGCACTTGACAGTCTTCAGAAATCAGCATTGTTTCCACCCTCACTAAACCTGTCAGGCACACAAGGTCAGGAAATGAGGAGAGCTGATGTCACCTGAATCATTACTACCTCTGCTCAGACCTCTTGCCACACTCCTCTCTTCCAGAGAAAGCTGCTATACCCAAGAGTAAAGACTTTGAAGTCTTTTAAAACTGTCATAAAATAGTTTCTGGAAACTGTTTGGAGGACTACAAAGAACTCGAGCACTTCAAATCCGTAAACTCATGAATACTTTCTTGCCAGAGTTGTCAAACTGCGACAGTGTTTTACAGGGGGCTCATGAATATGAGCACCTCTGCAGTAGCCTCTAATAGGTGTTTTTATTTTCTGGATGTGATTCTACAAGGACAGCAATAATGAATTTTTCAAAACTATCTAGACTGTACCTACTAGTCATGCTAATTAAAAATCACTGTGCAAGTCTGCGAGACAGCTCAGAGAAAGCAGTTTGCTCTCTGAATAACATGGTATGTGTTCCTAAAAACAATGTCCATTGGAAAAGAGGAAGATTAATTCCATCATATGCCTTTCAGACAGAAACATTGTTTCTGTTCTGTTTTAAAAATCATAGAAGCTGTTCATGACAGAATATAAGCAAAAGGCTTTTTGTGAACTGAGGTACTTTCTCTGGTGCCTGTAGGTACTTGAGATGACCTCATGGACAGTAATCATAGTTCCAATGAAGCAGTTCTAGTTAAACAGGAACATGCTGCATGCCACTGACTGCCACAATTGTACAGGTCATATCTATAAAACCAGACACAAATATATGATATATATATTACCCTGATCCCCAAATGAGAGCAGCATCATTATTCACCTGAAATCCTGAGCTTTTCCCCACTAAGTTTTCACATCCACAGGTTGTATCACTGAGACATTGCCTTTCACTCCCCAGCCAGAAGTGGTGTGGCTGCTGGGTGTCCCTGTGCTGTGCAGGGTTAATGTGACAAAGCAAACACATCTCCCCGTGCCCGAGCTGCAAGTCAGCTGGCCACAAGACACCTCTAAACAGGAGCTATTTGGTTGTGGGATTGTGGTTCCAAGCCCAAACTTACAGAGATGAGCTTTTTCTCTGCAAGGCATGGTGAGTTGAGTTTAGCATCATGCTAATGCCCAGAATGTGTACCAAACACCAGCTCTGGTTTGGCATCCCCAAAATCTGCTCAAGTTTCCTTTTAACTTTACTTTGCCAAATCAAATCCATATTGATTAAAGTTCTCCCTTCGTTCAACAGGAGTTTTTGAGCTGATTTCAGCTGTGGTAACTTAAAAACCCCATGAATTTTCTTTGGTCAGCTACAGTCCTCCCCTCCCCACTCTAAGCAGACCACTTTATAATGCTGCATTCACCCTTTTGTTAATGATAACGGTAAAAAAAGAAATCAATGGCTCAATTAACAATCAGGAATGGAGCTTCCAGGCAACAAGCCCCATGATCAATAACTTATGTTCAGTGAAATTAAAGGTACTTGTTAAGTCAAGTGTTAAAAGCTGCACGCACTTAATATGGGAATATCAGTCACGAACAGTTTGGCAGTTTAACTTGAGAAAATCAGTAAGTACAAAGTTCCCATACTATGTTCCACACCAATGAGTAACTAATGAAGCATAAATATTCACACAAATTCATTTATGTAATAAATTCTCTAATCCCCCAATACACAGCAGTAGTGCTGAGTCGACATAAGCTTTCACTTTTGTTATGAGTTGAACTTCTAAAATATGAATCCAAAATGAAGTTGGCAAAACCAAATTCACAGCTTGCACAAAGGTAGATCCCAGTGGCTTGAAGTAACATCACTGCACAATGGCCTGGCTGCTGTGAATGTCAAAATTTTCCATCAGAATAAAGGGATATGCTAAGATTTCTCCCAATAAATTTCTCTGAAGCTGCCAAAACATACTCAAATGAAATAAAATACATTCATCTCATGGGACAGGTGAAAGCAAGGATTCACATGGCACGTGATAAGTGATATGAAAACGTTTGAGCCCTTTGGAGTTATGAACATGCATTGCGATATCAAAATCAAGAAACCTGTGCAGATGTAATCTGACTTATCCTGTTACTAAATTCCTACCACATTTTGCAAGATGGTGGTTTAGGGGGAGATTTTTCAAAGGCATGAAGGACAGTGAAATGCTCAACTCTCAGTAGAAGCCTGGGTAAATCAGATGTCTCATTCTCATCTATGCAATCTAAAACCTCCCGCTTAACTTTTATACATCTGCTCTCAGTAGAGCTTTCCTTTGACAAGAGAACATTTAGAGCAATGTCAAAACTGACTCCTACATCAAGCTTGTGACAAAATTCATCTCATGGTCAATAGCCTTGTTTTTAGAGCTCCACTGATAACAGATGATTTAGCAGCATACTCCTACTCTGGGAATAGCCAAATTGAAGGCTGCTCTTCTGATTACACTGAACTGCTTCTACTCAAAGTGGGGAATATTCAGAGGATAACTTATCCTTGTTCAAAACTTTTAAAAATAAATAAAATAAAGGAAGAGAAATCTCTGCATGGTTCATTTTGCATATCAAGGACTCTCTCTTACTGCAATGTGTTCTATACTGCACCCTTTTCCAAAGAGCACAGAAGCCTCATGAGGCCTGAATTCCTGAAGCAGTAATAGGGAATATGGGAATGGGGCTGTGATGGGGTGGCAGGGTGATTCTCTTCATTTAATGAGTTGCCCCTTTCTTCAGTGTCTTATGATCATATCCTGGGCACTGCTGACTGCACTTTAATGGGTACCTAATCAATGAAAATCAATCATCTGAAATTGCACAGACAGCGTTTCATCTCCATCAAAAATCATCTTCCTACGGAGCTCCATTAATCTCCTCATCATTGTTTAACTCAAGAATAAAATTCTGTTTTCAGAGATATCAGCCTTTGGTTTTAAATTATAATTAAAGCTGTGCAGTGTTCACTTTGCAGGAAGCAGTAAGGCTATGGTAAGTATTTGGTTTTCCAGGACAATTTTCCCATGCAGAATTAACCAATGCACCTTGACTACATGCAGAGGGATAAGCAACTGATAAATTTGAGTGTGAATAACCCTATTTATAATAGAAAAACACCTTACCCTTTGATCTTGCTCAAGCAGCACATTTTCAGCCCCCATGAGCAAACCTCCTGCCTTGAGGGAATCAGAAGCCCAACCCCAACTGTTCCCAGGCCAGGTTGGGAGGCATATCCATGGCAGATGGGTAGGAAGGTTCTTTTCTACAAGCTAAAGATAAATGTTTGGGTAGGAAGCAGACTCCTGTTTCTCAAAGTACAGGTCTTTCACACCTGCCTCCCCCTATATAAGCAGGCCCTTATACTCCAGCCTCAGCACCCTATAAACTTTTGGCTCACCCTATTTTACAGGAGCGCTTTGAGCCCTTACTGTACTCCATTCTATTGCCCTGGTCATTTTAATCCAAACCCCAGGTCTCTAATCCTCACCTTCCTCCCCAGAATCAGGAATGCTACAAAGGACATTTCTCAGTGTGGGTGTGGTGTGTTAACCCATAAGCAGGGTGAAAGTAGCACAGTGGGCACTAAGAAATGCATCTCTGCTGGCTGGTGTGTTGTTGGTGCCTGCTCCAGAATGAAGGGTGTGTCTGGTCTGCTGAGGTTACCCTGGTATGCTCAAACAGAGATGATGTTTGGAAAGCAGGTAGCAAAACACCCAGAAAATGGCATATCTAAGTCAGTAGAAAAGACTAGGAGAGCAGCAGGAAACCTGCTGGCAGCAGGGAATAAAACCTCAGCTGATGGTTGTCACAATCCAGCTGGAATCCTTGCTCTGCCCAGTGGCTGCACTGTGACATCTCAGCACAGCTGCCCTTCCTTTTGATTGTGCACAGGTTGTCCTGCACAGCAGGGAAATTACCCAGAGAAAAAAGCATCCTCCAAAAATTACGATTCCATAACTAACCTAGTGGAGAGAGGTACTTGCTGCTTCTCCAGTCCAGATTAACACACCCCAGAAATGTTGCCTGCAGGGAAGATTTACAGTGGTATGGGCTATCACCCACAGGGCCAGTTCTGACTGCAGCAGATCTGGAAAGACAGTATATCACACAGAAGAAAAAACAGCCCTGTGACACAAAGCCAGCAGTGGGTTCAGCTGTTGTTTGCACTGGGAGCAGCACTGATGCTGCCTCTCATGTCTCCTCTGCTAACAAAGAAATGGGACTGCAGCAGGAGTTATTACCTGCCTGCCCTTTTTTCAGAAGCGTGGGACAATCTGTGAGCTGCATAACTCCTCACTGTAAATATTTAAAATAAAGCTAAGCCATTGAATGAACAAACAAAA
>VYZP01007423.1:1787-13204 GCA_013400635.1 Hypocryptadius cinnamomeus | reverse complement strand
ACCGGATCTAAGAGTTTCCTCTGTCCTCAACTCCTTCACAGCACTTTCCTTTTGAACCTGGAACCAATACAGGGATGTTACATATTAATACATCTAAAGGTGAGTTGAAGAGGCAAAAAAACCCCCAAAAAACCAAGGACCATTGCTGTTTTGGGAAACAAAGGACTGTCTTGAGTGAATCCTGCTTTAATCTTCTTTATATCATCCAACCACAACTACTTGACTGGAAACAGAATTTATTTCAACCAGGTTCTATATCCAGGACTATATAGGTCAGGATCACTACAACAGCCTTTTCTAAGCTTAAGATATCTAATCAACACAAGACAGAGTTTATAAACACTTGGGAACAAACAACAACCTGCCTTTGTCAATCCTCTACCACCACGGTCAACAAAATTAAGCTCGACACAGCTTTTGTGTACCAAGCTAAGCACAGAATCTGTTTTTCAGAGCTATACACAATACCTGTGACTGGCTTTGACAGCACTTTTCAGTACTCAGTGTTTGCTGATGTACATTGCAGTACCTGCTCCAGAATTGTTCATGTCTGATAAACTCCCTGGGAACAAATCTCTCAAATGTTCCCTTCCATGGAGGCAAGGGAGAGGTATTTTTGTGGGAAAAGAAGGTCATTCATACTCAGGTCATTTTAAGCTCCTCCTAATTGCACTTTTGAAAGATTTATCACAATTTACACTGCTTAACTTTCAAGTTTTTGGGAAACCAGGGTACTCTTCTCTTCCTATCCTTGTGGCCCTAGTGAGAAATATTACTCAGGTGTTTAATGCATTCATTTCCATGTTTCTCCCAAGAAATCTGAGGGAAGGATAGCAGAGGCAACTTGGGCATTATCAAACCTTTGCATGGTCTGTTTTACTGCCTGCCTTTCAAACAGCAAACAGCAGAAGCAATTTCAGTTTTCAAAAATCACAGCTGCTCTTTGGGCTTGTCAACACAAGATGGCATATACTTTACACACATCTGACAAGCATGATGGATACTGGAAAGCAAGAAGGTTTTCTGTGTGTTGGTTTCACACTGCCCCCTTACAGAACAGACTTACTGTGCTCTGTTAGAAACTGGAAAACCAGATTATCAAAATGCTTTTAAAACATAGAGAAGCCCCAGACTCAAACAGCTCCTATTTTGTCAGGGCCTTTTCCCAGCCCTTTACAGGACAGTCGCAGGCTGTTGGCATAACAACCTCCTCCAGGTACCTTGAGAGTGAGCAAACATCATTCCTGGCAAACCTCTAATGTCACAGAAACAAATCAGGATGTCAGTACAGAAAATTGGGACCCAAGTGCAGGAGCCATAAATCTGTCCCATCCTGATTGAATGAGTTGTGCCCTGAAGGATTGCAGAGTGCTGAATGGCTTTTCCCTGTCAGCTCTCTGATGCAGGCTGAGGGGGAGCAGAGTTATGGAGAGAGGGTAGAGGTGAGCCCTCTTAAGAGCCCAGTGGAGAGAGGAGATGAAAACTCTGAGTCTGGACCAGACTAGCCGAGGAGAGGAATCAAACAATTGGACTGACTGGTATATTATTCAATATGATGTACTTCGAGTTGGAGGTTTTCTTAAAACACTTAAGGATGTAAATGCATTATGGAAAGGCCTGAAGTAGGAAAAGAGAATAATTTACTTCCCAGCAGAGTTAAGCAGAATTGGCTAAACAGTGAAGTCTCCAGAAATACAATGTGGCAGTGCAGCTGTGAGTTAAAACAACAGCTTCATTTTTTACTATGGAAGAGGTATTGCTTATTTTAAGCTACTGTTCAGTAACTGATGGTTCACAGAATGACAAAACTGCTTAATAACAAAGAGCTTCCAGGATATCTCCTGAAATATTTAGTGAGGAAGGCATGTAGAGTGCAGCTATCTGTTCTGGCGTGGGTAGTCAGAGCTGATCATTTATTTATTTAGAGAGAAGAGTGGGAAAAGCAATTTGGATCTGTAAGAGAGAATGAGAATTAGGCTTGAAAATTCTTGAATCGCTTTGGAAAATAAGGCTTAAGTATCTATGTCACATAAGGCAAAGCCAGACTTGTGCAGCCCTGTATTTCTACAGCTGATGGCAGCTGCCTGCCTGAACACTCTCAGTGTCTTCCAGGGCAAAGCCAGGCATTTTATTTTAAACTTTTTTCTTAACTGGCTCAACTTAATCCAGTCTGACAATCTGTTACGGTGGCATAGCTAATAGGGATTGTAACAAACAGCAGGGGGTTGTAACATCTTAAACAAATGCATCTGTTCCCAAACTGTATTTGCATGTGATATTATTATGCTGAAAAATTGATCTTGCAGTCTTACTTCGAGCAGGTTATGAGTTTCAGGGTTGGTATTTTGTGCTTCATGCAGCCTGAATCATGCTGGTCTCTTTGGATTCTTCTTTTCCCACAAAAATACAGAAAAGAATCCAGGAGATCCTATTTTTACAAGTTTAAGAAAGTTACCCCTCCTGCAATTTGAAGCATTAAGTAAAATATGGCAAGTTAGTATCATTTAAAATATTCTAGAGGGAAATACCTCTGAAAGCATCAAAAGTTCAAGCTTGTTTTCATTACAGATAACAGAATTCTTGCCACTGACTTAACTAGGAAAAGGAAGTAGATTCTAGTAAGGCAAAAGGGATATCTTTTGGCCAGGTGTTCCAACTGCTGTGTAATAACTTGCATATGTCTAATGGAGAGCAGAACTGGCTGGGGAAATACCTCTGAAAGATCAGAGATGTTATATCAGATTTACTGGCTCTCCAAAAATGAAACAATTCTTGGGAGCCACTGAATTTTCACCAATGCCACTGAAGTTCACAGAAGCTTCTTCCTACCAGTTTACCCAATGCATGGCTCCTCTCCCAGACATCTTCTGTGGAGAATAAATCCAAACTGGGTACCCTATGGACTCCCAGGAATTGAATTTCTTCAATTTCAAGAGAACCAGGTGCTGAAATAAGCTATAAGTATCTCCAGTACAGCTTCCTATGTAGAAAAGCGCAGGGAAGTGGGATCTTGTTCTCTAAGGACAGCTGAAGGAGTCTGAGGAGCAGACTAAGCAGTCTAAGGAACCTGACAAGTGACTTCACGAAAAGTTACTTGTATGACACATTAATGCCAGGTCAGGATGCCTACCCTTGGGGATGAATTGAATAAACAGCACTGTTTAACACTCCTGTGACACTGCACACATCCTCAAGCTGCAATATTCTTGTCAGGCTCCTCTTATCAACCCCAGCCCCTCCTTGTGGGCTGAGCACAAACTGCTGAGCTCCAGCTGCAGCCACCAGCAGGGATGTCCTGCTGCAGGAGCAGGATGAACAGGAATGGTCCTTTACCAGCATCCTGGGAAAACCTATTGGGCTGCACAAACCCTTTTCCTGAGTTGAAAAGAATTAATTGACTTGAATCACTCTGCATTAACAAGGCTGATTTACTCAACACAAGCCAATTACTGGGCACAGTAACAACAGCTCTGCAGTCAGCCCAGTGCCTCCTTTTCTGCTCTTGTTTCAGCGATTCTCGTCTTCTCATGTACAATAAGATGAAAACGGGAAAGCAAAAACCTGGGTTTCGAAGGTTTTGAAGGGACAACGTGCAGAAGCATCTTTGTGCAGTTCCTGCCTTGCTCATAGAAGCCAAAGCCTTGCAAGGTACCTGCCAAAGCTTGAACACTGTGAAGGTGGGGCTGGAAAAAGTTCAACAGAGCTGAGCACTAAAACATTTGACATGAAAACATGATCTTCCTTACCATGGCAGCTTTTCTGTTTTTACCTTCTTCTCTACTTTTCTTCTGCCAAAGATGTAGAAACTTGTTTCAGATATGCATTTCTAGCTATTTTATTATCAAAAAGACACTGGACGCTATGAATTCTTGTTTACTCTCATACATTTTTAACTTGACATATATGCAATTTTCTTGTTTTGAATGGTGGAACAGAAGAAAAGATCTGAAGTGATGAGTATGCACACAAGGGAAAAAGAATGGACAGACAGGAAGATCCCTCAAGGCCAAAGGACTCTTCCACTGAGAGATATTATCTTTGAAAAGCAGGTCTTACACCAAGATATTTTTATGTCACTTTGGCAGCAAAAAGGATTCTCAACACAAAGAATTGGACTCCTGAGAACAAATCCTACAAGAAGAGTGTCAGTAATTGATGAAACAATGTCTGAAGTCTCCTCCAGCTTTGCAGCCAATACAGGGGTTGGATTAAAATGAAATTTGAATGTACTGAGCTAATGGCTTTTCTTCTTCCCTGGTGGCAAAATTCCAGCAAAGGGGCAAAAACAGATGACAGGCACTGAGATATCAGAGAAAAGAAAAGCCTTTGTGTTTTTCCATGTCCGAGTTGAAATTACAGCACAGCATTTTGGTCTGCATTTGTTCTTTGGCCACAGCACTGCAGTGTTGCTCAGGAACCTGAGAAAGGCCAATACCACTGCAGCTGCAGCTCTGGCCTTGCTCTCTCCAGAGAAACTGAAATTCTGCAATGCCTTGCCTACAGAATATATTGAACAGTGTAACACAAAGGGATCTCATAAATTCCCCCAAGACTGTCCCTGAATATGGACCCTGCAGAAGAGTGGAGAAAGAACACAGGAGAGGCAAAAGAATAACTTGCAATACCAGTGAAATTATTAAAATTTAGAAGAATATTTCTAGAATTACTTTCTTTAAAAAAATCCAGGACAAAAAACAGATGCACATAACAACCTTTAGAAAACTGCATTTTCTCAGTTTTATTATTGCTTATTCCTTTTAAAGAACAACACACATGTTCTACAAGATCTTTTTTCCCTCTTCTCTAATCACTAGCAAATCAGAATAAACTGCTTCCCTTCAATTAAGTTTAATTGACCAAGGGGAAAAAAAAATAAAAAAAAATATATATATATAAAGAGAAAGCTGGATTAAAGGATTCTGCCTTGACTTTTGGAAGCTTCATTCACAGCAAGTACCCAGCAAGTCCAAAGTGCTTTTCTGCCTCAACTAACCTCAATTTGTTACTGCTCAATTCTGATATAAATATATGATGAGAGAGGAACTTGAAGGTCAAGGTACATTCACCCCAACGTGGATACAGCCACAAATCTGAATGAAATAAAAGCTTCCTTCAGTATGGAGGTTACAACTTAAATCAACAAAACTGTGGATGTTTCTCTGATCTTCTTCTGTCATGATCCAATTATTAAAACACAGACTCTGATTCCTGTCTTAGTTACACTGATTCATACCAGCAGTAGCAGCACTTGTTTTAAATCAAGACCTGAAGAATGTTCTGTACTTCTTTTCAGAATCATAGCATTTTTGTGTTGGAAAGTGTGCTGGATATTTTCCTGTGACTTATAATTGGAGCAAGGCACCAATTTTTATGATATTGGAGTTTTAACAGAGATTCTAAGACCCTCAAAGGGTTTATCTGTCATTGCATGGAGCTGTGCCTGAGCTGAGCAGTCCTTCATAGAGCAGGAAAAACCACTGAGGGTTGGTGGCCATGAAAACACAGCTCTCACTTGTAATCTGGTAATTTTTTTCCTCCCTGTCAGAGAGCCCCTACAAGATGAAAGGTTTTTGGTATCAGTTTTCTTGATGCACACCAAGGATATATTCTTTTTTTCTGGAGAAGCTGAAGTCTGTAGGGGCTGTACTCTGAATACCAGCACAAAGAAACACTCCCTGAAAAAACAGCCCCAAAGATCTCCAAAGATTTTGAAAATACTTCAGTTTTTGGCTGATTTCAAAGTACATTTGCTGCCTGTGTGTGGTGCCTCTGCCACCTACTCTTGGTCAGTCTCTTTCAAAAATGGGACTAAAATAAAAGGCCCAGGATGTGCCAAGCCCCATCCCAGCTGCTGTCTCATTTATGTCAGATGAAAATTTTCAGGGTTATGGCTGGGGTGACCATCTCAGCTCCATCTGCAGTGACTTGATCTCAGAACAGTTGACCATCTATCTCAGAACTATTGTTTTCCTGTGCCTTGTTTCCTTACTTTCTCTTTTTCCTGGAAGAAGCATAGTTTGTGTGTTTGTGGGCAGATAGAGGCAGTGAGGGACTCCCATAGGTGGTTTGGTTTTTTTTGTTTTTTTTTTTTAATTCTAAAGCAGGTGTTTTGCATTTTAAAACAACCTTTTTTGTTAACTTCTGTAAGATGTGAAGGGAGAATTTCAACCACTTCCACAACCTTTCTCTTCCTAAAATGTCTCTGTGTTATTTCTTCTACATAAGAGTTACATCAAAACTTTCCCTGAGCCTCTCCAGAGCACTTTACTCAGAAAAACAGCTATCAGATCAAAAAGGACTTCTGTTTATTAGTTCAATCTCCTTCATTAGATACCCTGAATCATGTGTTTTCCCAAACAAACAGTGATAAAAAAAAATCTGCTAAAATCCACTGACAGCTGTGGCTGTGATAGACTTTTCCTTAATCCGATTAGCTGCCGCCTCCCTGTTCGCACCAGTTTCTGTGAGCAGCTACCATATTACACTACAATCTGCTGATTTCATCTGCACTGGCATCAGGCAGCATTCAAAGAAAGTCTGGCCTCATAATAACAGGCTTTGAGAGCCAGGAATCTCCTCTCCACACATACGCACAAGCTGCTGTCTCTCAAATTGTAAAAATCTGACTGATCCAGGAATTCAGCTCTGAAGGAACAGGGCATTCCCACAAACAGCCACCTGAAACTGCTGTCACCCAAACAATTCTCTGCTCAGGCTTGTCTTTTTTTCAGCTCTTTCATTGTGATGCTTAAATTTACTGAGATACTGAAAGAAAAAACTCATGCTCGCTCAGGCTTGTGGCTCATGGTAAAAAAAGGGAAATGTTTCTTCAAATTGGAAGGGAAAAAAGCAGCTCATGTTTGAACACAGAAATCTTGTTAATGTCTGCTTGGCCCTTCACTTGTGAGTGCTTGCACTCACGTTTCTTGCTCCCAGCAGTCCAAAGGGATGCACTGAGTACTCCTTCTCTGCACGAGTGCACCAGAAAGGAAAGGCAGGTTTTCAAACTCCTTCCTCACAGCCAGATTCTGGGGTAAAAGGCCATAAACAGTTGAGCAGAGGGCTTGAACAGACCTTGACTCTACATAGACCAGGGGACATCTGAAGTGATGTAAATGTAAATAGAACTTATAGATTTAAGGTGGATCTTGAAAGAAAATTCTTGTCTTCTGATCATAATGATTTTGTCCTTCTAGCCTTCAGCTAAAAGTCACAGAGGTAGCTCCAACAAAAAGGCTACTTAATTTCCCTTCTCCACTTACCAATTTTCCAAGCTTTTTTATTTTTTTTAAATTATTTTTTAGTTTATTCTTATTGCTTAAAAAAAGAGAATAAAATGGCAGAGCACCAAGTCACAGAGGAATTTTTGGAAGAGATATGGAAATTATGGCTCATAATACAGTATATAAATGTTGCAAGATGCCAGTTTAATGGTTAGGAAATAGGCAGCAGACTCATTCCAGGGAAAAGGCAATGTAGTCATTGTTCCTGAATGGTGTAACGAAGATTTTTCATCCTGTACATGCCCTTGGTCTCTGAGCAAGCAGTTTTCTCCTGAATCCAAGGAGCATGGCTCTATCAATGATCCTGACATTACAGCATTTGCCTTTAAATGTCTGGGATTTTTAACCCGAACCAGCAAAACAACAAAAAGAAAACCAAAAAGAACGAAACCTGTTTAATCTTCAGAACTATCTACTCACAAGAACCTTTGGCTTTGCTAGTTTGAGCTTTTGAATTTTTCCCAAAATTATCAAAGGGAAAGCTCCACTGAGAATGTTCTACATTGGCCAATTCCAATGCAAGGAATAATGGAATGCATTTATTGATTTATGCATTTATTGATTCTGGGCAATGCCTTGGCCCTGAGCAGCTGAGCCCCCAACCAGCCCAGGAGTTCAGGTGTGGCAGTGCAGTGATGAAACTCTTTAATAAAAACTTCACTTACAGGAGAAGAATAAGCACTAGAGCAAGAAGGTACAACTGTACTCAGAGGATCATTTAACATTAACAGTTTCTTCTTTGCCATTTTCCACTTCTTCCAAAGCAGTCCATAGCTCTAAAGAGATTGCAACCTCAAAATTCAAGTCCAAGTATTACATGCTATCAAACAGGATGGTTTAACACTGTCAGCATTTCCCTTGTCCTAGTTTTTTGCAGATGGAGAATTTCAGCACCTTTGATAACTACCATTTTAGCTCTGCTAGAAACGCAAACTCCAGCAAAAATGGCACTACCAAAGTGTTATCTAGCTTGGTCCTAGCTGGCAGTTTAAGAGCCTTAAAATAAATATATAATGAAGCTGAAATCTCTTATGATTATATATTATTATTGCATAATAAGCATTATTACACTATAATATATAATATACATTAATATGATATACATTATTAGAAGAATATAATAGTAAATAATTATTATAATAATGCCTTATTTTCAATAGGGAAATGCATATAATGTACCACTATAACTCACCAAAAATGTTTAGACTAATAATTAGATTTAGACTTGACACTGAGAATCAAGTATAGAAAACAAAATTGAAAATCTCAGTTACATGATCTGTTGTTCTTGGAAAAGAAACTCTCTTATGAGCTTGTTTTTGCTCAGGATCTAAACAGAGTCATTGAAACAACACCAAATATGTACTGGAGTTCTTGTGCGGGCAAAAAGTAGAAAATTGGATACTTATTCCCCATGGGAACATGGGAAACAAATGAGAAACTCGGAAATAAAAAGATATGATTACAAAAACTAAGCACTAAAATGAAATGCTCTGACAATGGAAGGTTTCAAAATCATTTGTTACTTTTTTAATTCCATAAAACAAATTTGTATTTGAGAAATGAGATTCTCTGAATAATCCAAACAAGTCTTTCACTGTAGCAATGATTATTATCCTATTTAAATAAAAGACCTATGTTTCTGTAGTAATTATCATACCATATCCCTAATTAATTGTTACTCAAAATATCTGTTAAAATTCTTGCCAACCATTTAGAAACAGGCACAAATTATTCCCTTTGATCAGACTTGCATTGCTAAAGGCACATTAAAAATACAGAGAGAGTCTGGAAAAGCCTTACAAAATTGTCCATAAAGCCAGAATTATGTTAACTACTGCAGCAGCCCTTACTCTGCACATTCACAATTTGATTGCACATGAAGACAATTACTGGTTTTGGACAAGAGGTCAACCCACACCCTCAACATTAACTTATATACAGTTCAAAAGAAAATAATTGCCCTCTAATTTGAATACACGATGAAAGAAATTAAGGAGAAAAAACACCAAGATTTGTGAGCTTCAAATTGTGCTACAGTTAAATAGGGAATAACAACTGCCCAGATTCTGCAAGGCTGAATTCGACCTCTGGATGTTTAGCACACTGCCAAGTAGTTAATGAAGAGAAAATCCTGGCCAGAAAATGTGATGCTCTGCTCCTGGTCCTTTGGAAAACTCTACAGATCTTTAATTCCCATGAACAGAATCTCATTTTTTAAATGACTCCTGTGAAAGATCCATGACAGCAAAGATAGATGCTTTTCACAATTCAAATTTGTGATGCTCCTGGACTCAGTCTTCAAATCTCTGATGTTTCTTTCACTAAACCTCCTCTGGAGTTCCAATTTCTATGTCAGGATCCTCATTTCTAAAAGAAATACAGGGATGCTCGCTGTGCATGTATCCACTAAAGCTCTGAAACCAGTTTCAGAAGGTACTAAACCCACAGATGAAATGGGTAATGTATGAGAACTCAGTGCCATCAGCCTGTCATCAAATTAATTCACTTTCTGCAAAATTATTTTGCCAATTTCCACACAGATGGTCCCAGGTTATTAAATAATTTCTGATACTCTCTTAAATGAGCAAAAGCAGACTAAATTGAAACATGAAGCATGCTAGGGATGCATTGATATCATAGAGCAGTTGCATCTACCAGGGTTAAACTCATGTCAGCTCAGAACTTACAGAAAAGGTGGAGACATGGGAGATGTTTTCCTGCCTAAGTCAGTTTCCAGGAGACACATGGCACTATCAAAGCAGCCCAAGTTGCTGGTGGTGGCAGCTTGGGTCTGGGAGGCATCCTGTGCCATGCAGAACCGCAGCAGGCAGCCGGCCACTCCGGGCCACCGGCCCCTGAACAGCAACACTGCCCCTTTTCCCTGGGAAACAAAACTCACCAGCCCAGGTTCCTGCTGTCAGTTTGCATGTGGGATCCTGGTGGGCTGTTGAGTTTTACTTTGCAGGATTTCTCCCCTACAAAGTCTCCAGCATCTGACCCTAGCCACAATGACTCCCTTGGGCCTAGAACTCACAGCCTTCAGACCAGCAATGTCTTTCCCAATCCACTCTTCGACCTCTGGCCCTTTTCGAATCCATTCCACTGCAGCCCTAGAACTCTGCATTTTCATCGAGCATCCCCACTGATCCTGATCATAACAATACTCCAAAAAAATCCTGAAATAGCCTTTAAAAACCCCTTACAATACTCTAAATAAACAACAACAACAAAAAAAAGTCCTAAGAAACCTTCTAGAATTCCCTATGTATCCTTAAAAGTTGTGGGAAAATCCTGAGAAAAACCTGCTTAGCCTCCAAGCCTCACCTGTTGCTGTCTAACCCTCAGGTGTCTTCCCTACCTTCTTGCAGTGGGTCTTGTTGTCCTCTGAGGGTTCTGTCCTTGTCCTGGTGTGAGGGTTGCTGTCTTGTCCCAGCGGCAGGGTTCCGCTCTGCTCTCGCTGTTGGGGTTGCTGTGTTGTGCTGCTGTTGGGGGAAAAGGCTGTTGTTAGGGGGGCTGGTTGGGGTGAGGCTAGGGCTGGGCTGAGGGTGCTGCACCTGTACCCTAACTTGCCTCCTAAGCTGTACCCTGGAGCCCTGATCTTCCCTGGACTGTCCAGCCCTCAAGCCCTCTCCCTTTACCCCTCAGCCCCTCCCTCTGCCCCCCAGCCCTCAGGCTCTGTCACCCTCAAGCCCCCCCTTTGCCCCTCAAGCCCCCTCTCAGCTGCCCCTCCGCTCCTGTGTGTCACCCTTATTCCCTCTCCTTTGCCCCTCAGCCCCCAGCTTCTCTGTGTCACCCTCCAGCTGCCCCTGCCACCCTCAGCATCTCTGTGTGCCACCCGCTGTCCCCTCTCCCTGTTCCTCCCTCAGCTCCCAGCCTCTGTCACCCTCAAGCCCCCACAGTGCCCCTCAAGCTGCCCCTCAGCCTCTGTCATGCCCTGAAAGGACCCTAAAAACCCCTAGAAATTCCCAGAAAAGCCCCAGTTTTCAAAGTTTTCAAACCCCACAAAAACCTAAAAATAGCCTCAGAATACCCTAACAATACCCTACTTTCAAAAAAAACCCTCAAACACCCCTAAAAATCCCCAAAGAACCTGTAAAAAATCCCTAAATAGTCCTAAAAGAGCTCTCAAAA
>VYZP01007422.1:173779-184971 GCA_013400635.1 Hypocryptadius cinnamomeus | reverse complement strand
TCTTTGATTATACATCCTTTTGACAGCACAGAACATTTGGATCAAAGGCCAACAGACACATCCAGTTGGAATAGCTTATTCCATAAACAAGCAGAATCTTCCATGGCGTGGTCCCCTAAGCAGTTTCCAGAGCTGCTGCAAGCATTACCTGCCAGTTGTAGGAAGGGCAGTATTCAGGTGAACTCCCTGCTCAGTGCACTGCCAAGACCAGGCTGTAGCTAGCTCACTACCATAAGTGGGATCCACAAAAAAAAAGGTTTGTTTTTGAATTCCAAGACTTACTGATCTATTACTGGTTTTCAGCAAATGAAAATGCCGTGACGCATCTTGTACTTTGCCTGTGACTTTAACATTCTAGAAAAATAAGAAATTAAGTGAAGACAGGAGGGGTTATTCTACTCCTTACTGCTTGGGAGTGGGACACAAAAGTATGTTGGGTACACATTAACCTTGATGCAGAAATATTTCTAAGCTGCTGTGTGTGCAGCTCCTGTGTGTCTGCAGGTGCTTCAGAAGTTGTAGCTGAACATAGAGGTGGTTCAGCATGATTGTTTCCCTGTTCCCTCTGGTTTCTAGGCTGAGAGCTCCTTGTCCCCCACCTTTCAGTGGTTTTCTCTTTCTTGGCTTCTGGATGTATATATAAACTTCCCAATAATTTATTTCCCTGCTTTCCCTGTAGTATCAGTCCTGCTGGTTCTGGTTCTTAGAGAGCTCTGTGGCCAAGTCTGGCAATTCACAGGCGCTGCTTGCAGGGTCTCCTGCAGTCATCCACCCCTCTTGTGTGCCTCTGGGTGCTGCTTTTGACACTTCTGCAGCTGAGCATCATCTGCCTTTCACTTACTGAGTGGTAATGCAGAGAAGGAAGTGAAGGTTTTGAGCAGACAAGGCCAATACCTGTCTCAACACAGGCATTTGCTTCTTGCTGTTGAAGCTACATCTGTGCTCACTTTTGGAGTGCTAGAACGGGATTTGCCAAGTTGCTCTGTGGGGATGGTACATGTGGTGGGTTAGCCAGCACTAGCAGAGGGGCTTCAGCAACCTCTTAAACTCCAGCACGTTCTGAGTGAGCCTGTGCTTGTTTCCAAGCTGCAGTTCCAACGTGAGCCAGGTATAAGGAAGGATCTCCGGGAAATTTTGATGTTGAAATTCAATGTTACAGTTCCCTACCTTCATCCTTGGGAAAGCCTGCACTTTGTGGCAGAAGCTTTCAAAGTGTTTGGTGCAAGGAAAATGCAGCCCTGGAGAATGTGATCCAGTAACTGCAGCTGAAACCAGCTGGCTACAGTGAAGAGAAGGAACCTTAATGAGGTGCTACAGTTTTGCTTAGAGTTAACCAGGATTCTCAAGTAATTTCTGGCCTGTGTAAGGAACAGGTTTTGCATGGTCTACGTGTGTGCAAACACACCCTATAGTTATTGCACATGTGGAATGAACCCCAAGTTTGCCCAGAAGTAAAAGCTGCAGCCACAATCATGGAATCTCCTTAGGTAATCCCTTCTGAAACACTAACTGCTCAGCCCTTGTGTAGAGAGGGCGTGTTTGCCTGCAAGGCACAGCTATATTAGTGACATTCCTTTTCTCCAGAAAGCAGATGTTTCCTAGGGAGCAAACTGCCCAACAGTTCCTGATTATCCACATTTCAGTATGTGAGTGGAGCCAGCTCTGGGCAGAAATCCCAAGTGCCAGGTATTTTGCTTAGGTCATAGATGAGGAGAAAGTGGATTCTAAAAGCCCAGTAAAGATTTCTATAGTAAAATGCTCCCTTGATTTTTATTATCTGATGTTGTTGTCCAACTTCAAAAACATCTTTTGTTCTTGTTAATTGATTCAACATCTCATTATTCGTCTGCAGCTGATCTCATTTTGCTTTGAGGCAGAGAAATGCTTTGCCTTCAGAGCTGTCTGTCTTCCAAGTCTGTTGTCTGCAATTTCTGAGCATGCCTTTGTAGTTTCTAAGTCCCAACTGAAATGAAACTGTAAAATTATCAATAGTTAGTTCCAGGCAAAGTCTTGAATGAAAAGCAATGGACTTAGGTTCTCTGAATTAAGGAAGACTACTGAAGAAATTACCTGTCCTTAGGAACATGGAGCTTTTAGACATCACAAGGGAAGACAGTGATGCCAGCTACAAGTACCATGACAGCAATGAAACTCCACATCTTGTACCTATGACTGATGGCAGCAAAGTGTATATGAATGCTCTCTTAGAAGGGTCTGTGGGTCCTTTTTTCCTCCCCTTTTTGGGTGCCTTACTTTGTGGAGACAAGGTGTTCAATGCAAATAGCCAATAATTTAAGCACTTTCCACTCTCTCCTATGGCCATTACAGCGGCTGTGAACAGTTTCAGAGAAAAGAGCACCTGGAGATGCTGGAGACTGAACATGTAAGACAAGATAGCCACAGTTCCCTCCATATGCTGGAACAGCCCTAGGAAATTGATATCAAGTTCCCAGTGTTTATTTGCAGTCATTGTGGGACTCTTGCCTTAAAATATGAGGTTAAGTGCTCAGTGAAGGTTTCTTGGAATCCCAGTTTGTCAGAAACTTTATTCTACCTGTTGCCTGCCAGGTTTGTCTCCTAAGGAGATCTGAAGTAGATGCAGCAAAGGCAAAAGACAAAACATTAGAGAATGAGAAAAGGCAGCTCAGGGAGAAAGATGTGCAAAGAGACACTGCAAGCAAAACATCCCATCTATTGCTCCTGGCACGTGGTCTTGGGGCCCTGTCATAAAACACACCAGGGTCTTTGAGTGGGCCACACTTCAACCCAAATGTTTTTAAAAAAACTTCAGGATAGGGTCTCCTTCTCAAATAATGAAGGGGCAATTTTCTTAATGGCTTTTATTGCTCTTACTAGTATTGCTGAGAAGTCCTATTGCTAAACAGGACATTGACATTCAGCCTGAATTTGCCATCACCCTTCAGCTTTACCTACTCTGCCTGTTCATCTTTACTCTAAACATTTCTCTGCTGCCTTGGTCTTAACAACTTTCATATAGTTTCTAGGCTGTGATTCTGCTTCCCTGTCTTGAAATTCATGCTCTTTTTATGAAGGTAAAATCATGTCGAGGCAAAAAAAAAAAAGTGTTGTAAAAAGGTATAATCTTTATCTGCCCCTCTCTGGCCTTTCTGACTTTTATCTGTGTTTCTCACTGTCCTGCCTCACTTTAAACTGAAAATCCTCAGGCAGTTCTGCCAGAGCTGCTTGCATGTTAAAATAAATTAAATAGTGAAATGTAGCTTCATGGAAACTCTAATGTCCTAAGGGCCTGAATGCCAAGTCCCTGTACACAAGTTGAAACAAAAGAGATCATTTCGTCTGGACAGACATTCTTGGTATTTTACAAGATGCCTGGAGACACACTGGGAACACAGTATGGAATTAGGGTGCCAGTGAGAAAAGTAGAAATATTTTCAAAGCATCCAGTTTTGTTTAGCTGAGAGAATCAGGCAGTAGTAGTTAAAAAGTTAAGAGAAAGTCTCAAATATCTATTTACAACCTTTTTTTTTTTAACAAAAAAAACCAACAAACCAGCATCCCACAGCTGGTGGGGACTGTGTCTGTTAGCCTTGCAATGGGGTTAAGAACTTCCTTGAACTCTTCCCGTGGTTCTTGGGGTGCTTCCCAGAAATCACTCTACCTATATGCAAGGACATGAAAAGTCAGAATACGCTGGTATGGGCTTGTCAATACATAGAATTATAACATATTTCTGAAACGTGTCTTCCTTGGTTCATTAGCTGTGACTGAAGTGTGTTGAAAGAGGAGCTTCCCTGTTATTAACTCCAATAACATCTTGATTTCCAAATATTTGTGACTGGAAAATTGCAGTAGTGGTCGTTCAAGGTTACAGTGCTGTGCAAATATGCAAGAAGACTTAAAAAAGCCACAAAGGAAATCACAGGTCTAGGCATATGCATGCATTCAGCATGCAAAAAGAGGGATATAAGCAACTTTGGTTGGAATCCTGGAGCTTCCAGGCTACTGTAACACCTACTAGAAGGCAGATGAATAGAAAATAACCTGCATACATCAATCAAACAGAATTTTACTTTTACGACCTGAATCTCAGCAAGCAGTAGACCCTCCAAAATTTAAATCTGTAGATAATCTTCAGAAAGGCTCATTCTGAGCAGTGGAGAATTGTTTCCATTGTTCTCTCTCAACTTTTTGCAGCCTCCCCTTTGAACAGCCTCATTTCAGCAACTGCTTTCCTCTGGCTAAACGAGCTGTTCATCCAGCTGCTTGACTGTTTACTCTTTTCTTTCCCTGTTATCTTGTTGTCTTTGTGGGAGCGATTAGCATCTGAAAAGGTTTCAGTCTGTCCCACCTGCCTCACCGGCCTAACAGTGACAAAAACTCAAACTGTGCCCTGGCTTCTCCAGGATCAAACTGGCATGCTTGAAAAGTCGGAGCTGTAAGGCCAGGTCGAATTGATTCCTGGTGACAACCGGATTTCCCTCAAATCAAGGTATTTGGGAGAGATCCCGGCATACTGTGCTGTGTGTGTCTTGTTTCCTAGGTGAGGCAATCAGTACCTTTGAGCTGTCTGTTAAATCTCAATGAATGAGCTTTCAAACCCCACACCTGTGATCTTCTGCCACTTCAGGCTCACTGGGAATAGCAGCCACAAGCACGGAAGTTGTTCTACTGTGCTGGTGAGTTTTAGACAGAGCTTGGTCTGCTGAGAGCACCTACCTGGTAATATTGAGGAATTTTTCCTACCTCAAGTGCTTTACAGCTTTGGATAGGTGTTGGATGAAAGGTCTGATGGCAAAAGCATAGCAAAAGCACAGGGAATACCATGGGAAGAGGAAGGGAAGGAGGCTGGCAACTTGGTTTGAGTGTTCATGTATTATTCTTCACTTAGGGGGCTGAGGATATGGTAGCTGCCCAGTGGGTGGACACAGTTGGATATAATGTGATATGGGAACCACAAAGAGCAGTTATGAGATTTTTTTTCCCCCATTGGTAGTGCAGCCAAAAGGCCTTAAGGAGGGAGAAGCTGGACATTTTTGTGATTTACTGTAACTTTTTTTTGGGGACTGTAGCAGGGGTTTTGAAAAGCCACTAGCAGTCCTGTCCTTTGAGAAATTTTTGATAGAACTACTCGAGTAGCTACAATTTTCCCTCTCCAGTTTCACCCTCTCTTTCCTGTTCTTTGTAAGGTAGAAACAGAGGAGAGGGACAGTGAAAACCTCCTCCTCTCATTCCACTTGCCATGGGTTTTTCCCTACAAGGAATAGCTAGTCACTGCCATAGTGTCACAGAAGGCCTAAAGAATTAGTTCAGATGTAGATGCTCAAAGATGGCCAAGATGAATCTCATGCTCAGTAAGTCATACTCTCACTGCATAGCTCTGTCTGTCTTTATTTCTTGAGGTCTATTTTCTTTCCAAGAGGAGTTTGCACATAGGAATCACATGTATGAGCTGGGGACATACTGTCAGAGGGGCTATTTACACCTGCAGCCATAGTGCAGCACCTCAGGAGACGCCTCAAAGCCAGGGCCGTGCTTTGGGTGCTGGCCTGTGCTGGAGCAGGGGCTCTGGATGGATTGTGGTCCTGACCCTGTGGATCACCTTCTTTGGGAGAAGTGGGAGGGGGACTTGTGCATGAGGCAGCGGTGGCCAAAGCCAAGATGCTGTGGGCAATGGCAAAGGTGGTCCTGACTGCAGCTTTTGTGCTCTGTGCTTAGCTCAGACAGCCCTGGAGGTGGTTGTTGGATGCAGTCAGCTGTCCTCCTATCCCACAGCATCTCTCCACCCCTTTTGCTGTTGGTTCTTCTCTTCTTCCAGGCATAGTAACTAGCTGTAACCTTTGCACTCATTGTTTAGATATCCCCAGGTGCATTTCTTTGCTGCTGCACTTCTCGCTGTCTGATCTCATTGTATTTTTCATGGCATTAATAGAGGATGAAGGAATGGGAAAGATTTTCAGAGAGGGGAGTTTTCAACTGGACATGCACTGCACTTCTTCTCCAGGTAGTGGGAATGACAGGCTTGTTGTGGATCTTCAGAGACTCCTTGACCTCGAGAAGGATGTTGGAAGTATGGAAATTTGCTTCTGAAGTGAAGGGCACTGCATCCTTTTGAATGCAGGAACACCCCTGAATTAGATGGCATAACTGAGGAAGGCGTGTCTTGGTGGGCTGGGGAAGGACTCTAGGAAGGGGGAATAGTGTAAGATCTGGCTGATTAGGCTCTGACTTCCTCCTGTCTTTGTCCTAGCTCTGAAGTTCTCTCTCTCCATCCCTCTTTTCTTCTCTCTGTTCCCAGCCCCTCACCAATAGACAGCAGGTTTCAGTGCTGGGAAAAGAAGTGGAGTTACAACTGCAATGTTTCCGAGGTCAACTGATGCCAATTGAAGTGCTATAAATTATTTGATTAAATAGATTTCAATGAACAAATAAGAAGCCTTTATTTAATCAATTTTGAGCTGGTAACAAGTACACACTGAACAAATATTGTCAACATTGCCTTTTAAACCTATTTTTGCTATCCAAAAGTGTGTCCTGTGGCTGTGCATGTTTGATCAACCATTCTAGGTTAATGTTTTAGAGCATTCACTTTTTATAGTTTTTCATGACAAGAATATAATGAGATAAATATAATTTTTTTTCATTCCACAATTCATTCCTGTACAGCTTAATGGAATCTAGACTTCAATTACTGCACAAATCCCTCAGCACCTAAAACTCGTCATTAAATAAAGCTACCTTAGATGTTTTGGATTCACTGGAAGTAAGCTTGTCTAAACATATTTGACATTTACATGGATTCAATTTAAACAAGGCAAGATTTATCTCTCAAAAAATAATTAACTGATTGATTTTTTTTTTCCTCTCTCTTTTTCTGGTCAATGTGTTCCTCAGTGTTTCAGAAATCATAGAGCTTAGCTCCTCACAACTAGTTCCTATTTGCAGATATGGAGGGCAAAAGAAATTTCCCTGCTTTTGCAGTCCCCAAAGGCTTTTTCAATTTGAATAAGCTAGTCAGTACTTTGAACCAGGTGAATAAACAGGGGAAAAAAAGAGGAAATATTCTGTGGAGGCATGAACAGACCTCTCTTGTTAAAAACTGGCTGAAGACTTTTGTAAAGTGTTTTCACCACTGACTTTTGCTTACTCAATAGTCTGCTTTTAAGACATTGTAGTAAACGTGTAGGGCTTTATTCACTTTTTTACTGTAATTACTTGACTATTCTTAAAGCAGTGTATCACCCCCCTCATGGTAAATAATTTATTTATTATATCCAAACTAAACCTACCCTCTTTCAGTTTAAAATTTTGCTCTTTGTGCTGTCACTCCAGGCCCTGCTAAAAAGTCTCTCTCCACCTTTTCTATAAGCTCCAGTTAGGTACTGGGAGGCTGCTCTAAGGTCTCTCTGGAGCCTTCTCTTCTCCAGGCTGAATAACCCCAAGTCTCTCAGCCTGTCTCCATGGGAGAGGAGCTCCAGCCCTCTGATCAGCTTGGGGGCCTCCTCTGGACTCGCACCAGGAGGGGAATGTCATTCTTGTACCAGTGTCCCCAAAACTGGATGGAGCACTCCAGGTGGGGTGCCACTAGAACAGTGAATAATGCAAATGAACATGGAAAACTGGTTCTAAGGTCTGAACCTGAGCCTGTAAAATTTCATGCTCTTTTGGTTTTTTAGTCCTGTAGGCCTTTATCCTGGGGTCTGGTTTCTTCTCTGCAATGTCTCAGGTCAGTTTGCTAGAACTATTTCTGTAGAAGATGAGTTTTGTTAGGTTTTTCCACTGAGGAATTCACTGGATGTAATCAAAGTTGCCAGTTAACTGAGAAAGTAAGTGGCTTGGTCAAAATTAAGAATGTAGCCTAAGACCTGACAGATGTTCCCACAAATACATTACAAGTAGTTAAATCCACCATGGTTTTTCAAAGTGGAACTTGCTTTATGTAGGACCCCAGACTTTACCACTAGAGTCCAGTTTGGGTTTTGATTTTTTCTTAAGACTAGAGATGATTCCTAAGCCACTGTGTTACGATCTGGAAATTGTTGTGGGCTTGGCTGAGCCAATGTATCAATTTGTAAACAGTTTTCTACTTCTGGGAGTGCTTATCTACTTGATAACCAGATTTGAATTAAGAGTCAGGATGTTGTGGTTAAGAGAAGTCACTATGCCCGGAGTGCTGCTGAGATTTCCTCCCTTTGGTGGGGTGAGTAAGAGAGGTGAAGCAAGTTTGGTGTTGGGCCAAGAAGGTTCAGAAGGGAATAGACTCTTTCAATGGCATGTGTGGATTTTCTGAGTGTTCGCTGGTGCTCTAGTTACTGCTCCCTTTGTGAGAAGTATGCAAAGTTGCAGGTCTCAGGGTTCACATGCATCCTTTGAAGAGAGATCCATGCCTTGCCTGTGGTTTGAGCACCTTCTTATGACAGTTTCCAAAATTCCTTGGACATAATTTTGAAATTTGCCCAATCTGAATTCCAACTAAGGAAATTAAAGCCTACAGTCTATAAACTGGGAAAAAAAAAAAAAATAAAAAAAAGAAAAAAAAAAGAAATTTGCAGCTCTTTGAATGCTCTTAGTCTCTTAGTATAGGGGCCAAGCATTGAGAAAGGCATAGAACAGTTTACACTATGTTGCCTTCAAGCTTTCTGACCCAGTCAGCTCCTGCTCCTTCTGCTGTGTTTGTCCAGGTGTGTTCTCAATTCCTTGCTTGGTTTTGGTGCAATGGACAAATCTGCTGTCAAGGCAGAAGAAAGAGGGTGCAGCAGTCTACTTTGCCATTGTGGAGAGATTCTTTAAAGGGATTCCATTATGTTATGGATGCTAGTCAGGTTGAGAAGCACTAAGGCCTGGCAGATTTTTATGAACCTTACATGAACTATGAAATATCCTTAATGCAAAAGTTTGCTTCACTATCAGAACACAAGGATAACAAATCTCAGTGTCTTTGAAAATGCTACACAGCAGTTATGGAGTGAGCGTGTGTGCAAAGGGCGAGGTGGAAATGTCAGTGATGAGGAGCATGAAATTTCTGATTGGAAAAAAGGCAACAACAGAGGAGGCCCAAGGCCTGTATGACACTGTTGATAAGTGTCTAGAGGAGGATGAAGAGTGATTCAGTTGCTTTGATGAATTACTCTGCACTACAGGCTCCCACACAGATGTGATTCTTCAAAGAAAGTGAGGACTTCCTCCCCTCTGCACAGTCTCCTATCAAAGTGCTCTGCAGACATCGGTACTTCTCTGGTACTCTTCTCATGCAGTTCATTGAGACCACGGCCTTTTTATTTTCTTCAAAGATATTAGAACACAGGAGTGATTTCCAAGGTCTTTTTCCTCATTCTAAACCATGGACAATGTTATCAATTTATCATATGTATGACCTTTACTAAGACTTCTTCCTTCTCAGTTTTTGATTCAGGTTTTAACTGTGGAACAGTTTCTATATGGTTTTGCATTGCCAGTATGGATTATGTCCTTTGCTCCAGCTGAAGTGTGTCTCCAGGAGGAGTAGATCCCTTACTCCCCATGGGAATCTTGGCTCAACACTTCTGTCACAAAGGCCTTCTTGGAGTCCATTTAGAGAAAGAAAATGAAGAACTAAAAAGGTTGCACAACCTTGCTTTGCTTTCTCTGTTGCAGAGACTTTGGGTTTGTGACACCTGTGCAGCTGTCAGTCACTGCCTTCGATGCAGATCCTTCAAATGTATGTTCATGTGACCAAAAGCCAGGTTTGCCAAAGCTAAACAAGGAATAGAGGGCACACCTGGGCAAACACGGTAGGAGGGCATGGTGGGACAGGGTCAGAGAGATCTCCCCAGTGCTGGCCCCAGTGGGTGCAGCTCCTGCCAGAAATCTGCCAGCATCTGGACCTTTCTGGCTGTGATTTGTGATCGATCTGGCTCATGCTTTTTGTAGGAAAATCTGGTTTTAGACAAAAAATTTTAAGTTTGTCTGGCAGACTCTTTTCAGTAATGCTCAGCAATAGGAAAAGAGGTAACGGGCAGAAACTGATGCACAGGAAATTCCATACAAATACGAGGAAGAACTTGTTACTGTGTGGGTGACTGAGCACTGGAATAGATTGCCCAGAGAGGTTGTGGAGTCTCCCTCACTGGAGATATTTGAAAACTGACTAGATGACATCTTGTGCAATGTGCTCTGGGAGGAATCAGCTTTAGCAGGGAGGTTGGACCAGATGACCCACTGTGGTCCCTTCCAATCTGACCCATTCTGTGACATTCTGGACATTCATCCACTCTCAGTAGCGTGACCTCTTTCTTTGAGAAGGACACAAAGAGACAAGAATGGGGAGAATGTGTTCATCAAAATGAAAAGTGTCTAGTCTCCCTTGCCAAGGAGCCTAGCAGTGATTTAGACCAACTCAGAGTTGACTTCTATCAGCCTCTGGCCAGTTATCTCAATCCACTGAACAATGAGATGTTCACTTGAGACAAAGGCAATACTAGCTAGCACTAACATCCTGTACATAATGTGCAGCCTTCATGATGCACGACAGCCTTCCCAACTCCATCTGGGAACAGGCTATGGAGAGCCTTGGGAACGGGGCTCCTGAGTTAGCTAACATTTCTGTGCATCCTGCTGTTTTTGCCAGGTGAAGAGATCCCAGCTGATTGCTTGAGTAACATCATGTTGGGACTCAGGTATGGAAAGCTTAGGCTGCATTGGCACTGTTAAACAGCACTGGGAAATATTTCCAGGCACAGAACTGTAGCTGTCTGTATTATTAGGACAGTCCCTTGTACATCTCAGCTCAGGCTAACCAATGCTGTCTCACACAAGGCTCAGATGTAGTTTGTGGACTGCTCACAGCAGGCACTTTATGTGGTGAGTGTGCTTTTCTGGAGGCCAAACTGGTTAACCAGGACAATTGACTACCCACTGTACAGGCTGCCATCAGTGCTTACAAAATGTCCCACATATTTAATTTGTGAGTTTTAACCCGACCCTCATGCTCAAAAGCAGAACCAAAAGGCTGTATCCCTGGATGCCAGACCTTTCAGACCCAGAATAACGAAGAACTGGAAGGTGTTCTTGAGGCCCCCTCCTTGCAGATGGTGCCATGACTAATAGGTATTGCAGAGTGCTGGTGGAAACCTCTGTGGGCCAGTATTTGTTTCCATTTTCCTCGTGGTGTGCAGGGAAGGAAAAGGCAAAGTCATTAGCAATTGCTGGCTGGTGGCAGTGTTGCTTCCTTATGC